>JAHREE010122283.1:0-11593 GCA_033628505.1 Tringa tobata | reverse complement strand
TCCTGCAGATAAGATACCATCTGTTGTGTTCCTCGGTCGCTGTTGCCAGTTGCATCCACTTTGTTTTGGTAATTTTTGCTATCTTGTCGTCCCAGATCTCACTTCATCTCTCTCTGGGGCTTCTGGTTTGTAAGAACTCTACATGCAGATCTTGATGAGGCTGCAAGGGCTCTCCAAGAATGTATTTACTTACCACAGGTGCAGTCTGTCTTCTATATCCTTGAGATGGTGTGAAATTTTAGTCCTGACCAACAAATGAAGTGATGAAGAGGAAGGAGATGGGATGGGGGGAAAGATGTTTTCTGCACTAAAACTTCTTCAACCTTGTGCTGGAACAGGTGTGGTTGACCCTGAAGCAAACTTGGGGGTCCAGTATCACATTCTTTTCCTGCAGAGCTGTCATTCATGCGCTCTCCTGTCCTCCTACAACTCTTCTTCTTTATGGACTTGCAAATGCCAAGGGGGTGGGGAGCCACCGATTGACTTCACTGGGTGGCAGTGGCCAGAGAAGCGAGGAGAGCACTCCCTTCTCCCACCCAACTCTTCATCTCCATCTGAGCGTCACCACTATTGATGCACTGAGTCTCATCTCTGTCCTTGTTCCTGTTAGACTTGTGACTCTTCCCAACCCTGGAAACTCTCCAGTGTGGTGGTAGTAAGGATAATCTCCAGAACTGTACATATTATTTGCTGGGATCACACACTCTTACTCATTTATATTACAAACCTTTTATCTAATGTTTTTCAGGGTCTTTTTGGTAATGGAGTTTACATTTCAGGATTTTGCTTATAAAATCCATAATTTACAAAGAGTGAAAAAAACCCAACCCTGTTTACCTGCATGGTTGCAACTGAAAGGCTGTGGTAAGGTAATATTTTTAAAGGTTTCTGTCTTTCATTCAAATGGCTGATTTTTCTGATACCACTTTTTTTGCATCACATGGTCTTAATTAGGAAAAAAAAAATCATCTCAATTTTGTCATTAATAGCCTGAATCTTTTAAAAGATATTTTCTAAGGCAATTAGTGCTGAGTGCATTAATAAGAGCAGAAGAGAGACTGATTAAAAGCTAGTTTAAAAATAAAAACAGCAGTTTGCGGTTTATATCACCAATAAATCTTTAAATAACGACTTTTCAAAAATATTTGGATTCTTCCTCTTTTTTGTTGGTGGTTTTCAGGTCACATTTCCAACAGCTGGGGCAGCAAGTGTGGGATTAATCCCTTCCCCTTGTTTTTTCACATCCCGTTGGTGCTGGTGCCTGTGTTTGCGTTAGCAGACTACCCTAGGAATGTCGTGGTGCAAACTTCAACCTGCTTTTGCTCAGGTTTTATTTATATACTCATCTCACATCATCATTAAAAAACACCAAACACAACAAAGCTGTCAAACATCTTAAATTGCCTTTTTTTTTTTTTTTTTTTTAAATGACTTGGGTATCCTTTTAAAAATACAGACAGGCACTGCCTTAACTCTTGCTTCTGCTACTGCTTTAGAGCATGAAGAAGGGAACATGATTAGACTTATCATCTGGGAAAGCAGGAAGGAATGGGATTTGATAGGGAAATTTCGGAAATGAATTGCTATTTTCCAGTACATTGATTTATTTCAATCAAAAATGAATTGTCTTTTTAACTCTCTCCTAATCCACTGCTAGCAAAGAAAACTGAATCAAAAAGTGCTTTGTTTTATTTAAAAGCTACTTAACTGCGCCTTGGTAATAGGTCAAAATTATGCAAAACCTGTTAAAGTTTGCCTCCCCTTCGCGTAAAAATGGAGAAAAACTCTTAATTGTAAAACTGCCCAACCAAAGCCAAAATCCCACACTTTGCCAGAATTAGCAGCTGCTTAATCCATTGCACAGTTCTGCTCTGCACTTGCCCTTTGTAAAAATTTTGCTTAAAATTTTAAGTCTGTTTTACGGAAAATCAATGCTCTCCCTAATTCTCTGGTCCGGACAAGAGCATCTCTGCAAGCGGGGCTGGCTGTGACGAGAGTTTCCATCGCTCACTGAATTACTTTGTTAGTTCTCATTTTCTCTATATTTTTTTCTGCTGGAGATGTAAGATGGGAGTAAGGTTTTGTACTCAATGGCTTGAGTACAAGTGATGCCCATTTTGCTTAATCTTTATTGGTAAACTGAGGATTTAGGGCGGATGGTTGGAAATCACAGGGAGCAGGTTGCTCCCTACATCCAATTTACTCCCTTCAGGGGTTTCAGGGTATGAAAGAGGAGTTTGGATACTAAGTAACTTTCTGCTGGAGTTTTTGTTTTGGTTTGTTTTATTTTTTCAGCAAAGGATGATTTTATAACATCAGTTAAAATTTTCAAAAGGTGCAGAGGCAAGAAATCTATAACTGTTTTAACAGAGCACAGACCTAGCTCTTGGTGGTGCATTGGGGATAAATGCATTACAGTTCTGAGATGCTGAGCTGCTTTACTACAGCTGTGAGAAGTACTGTGAGTAGAAAGACTGAATGCTTGTCCTCTTCTTCCTCTTTTCCCTTTTTATTGGAGTTAACTGTAATTATTGTCCCTTCTTCCCTGCAACTTTTGAGTTATTTTGGGTTTGCTGCAAAATTGAGTTCAGGGAGGCAATTGACTTCACCTGGCTGCAGAAAAGCCATTAAGAGCTTCAAATTGGTGTAAAATAATTAATAGGCAAGGAAGATTAACGTGGGGAACACGGGCAGTTTTCATTAACATGAAGTGAAAGGATGTTCCTGTAGGTCCCTTTAATGTGCGTGTTTTTCTGGACCTCCAGCTATTCCCTTTGGATATTAATTATATCCAGATCACTAGAGACCAGACCCCATGAGCCGGCTCAGGCTTCGCATTTGGCTGGTCTTGAAGAGGAACCGAAAGACGTTTCCACTTGCCAGGTTGCTCGGATTCCTCCTTCCCCTGCCCCAACTGCTGCGGGTGATGGTTGGAGCTGATGACTGATTGTCACAGCACCTGAGAGCCTCAGGGATGCCCACGTGAGCTGGTAGAGTTTTTTCCCTCTTGAGCAGAATGGGGGGAAGCAGACCAAGAGTTCCCAAGGTTATGTTTTGCTCCAGGCACCGACACCGCATCCCTCCACTGGCCAGTCCTCATCCCGACTGTCTCCTGTAGACAGAGGTGTGATGAGTTAGGGGTTATGACTGCACTGAATCTGGGAAGCAAAGCACTCTGAGTCTGCACTGCAATAATGGTTGCAAAAATCGTGGGTGAGGCTTGTCTGGATTTTTAAGGTGCTCAACTGCTCTCTACAGCTCCGTGTCAAGCTGCACATTTCCTTAGTGTCATGTTGGCAGCTGAGGTCTCCCATTGCAGTTGGCCAAAGCGCATGCAAAGACACTTTGTTTGGGGGGAGCATTTACTTAAGAGCTTCACCTTTCCATTTGCTGCACCCACCTGTAGCTTTTACAGAATCATAGAATGGTTTGGGTTGGAAGGGACTCTAATGATCATTGAGTTCCAATGCCCTGCCATGGCCAGGGACACCTCCCACCAGACCAGGTTGCTCAAAGGCTTGTCGAACCTGGCCTTGAACACCTCCAGGGATGAGGCATCCATAGCTTCTCTGGGCAACCTGTTCCAGTGTCTCACCACCCTCACATTAAGGAATTTCTTCCCTATATCTGATCTAAATCTCCCTTCTTTCAGTTTAAAACCATTACCCCTCGTCCTATCACTTCACTCCCTGATAGGGACCCTCCCCATCAGAAGAATTAAGAAACACCAGAAATATATCAGGAAAACACCAGAAATGGCAGTGTCAGCTGCTGATGCTTTAGCAATTGCAATAAATACAACAGGTCATCACTCTTTGCTAGGTGAAGTTTGAGCTGATAGCAGAAGAAGATGGTTTGTCCTGTCTCCTGCCAAGGGGAAAGGAAAATGGGGAAAGTAAATGAAAACTGTAAAAATGTTTTTGGAAACATTTTTCCATTTTTCCAAAATCAAGGACCCACAGTGTAAGTCAAAGTCACCTTTTCCCAGTTGTGGCCTTGAACTCTATTGGAGTTGGGGCGTGCGAAGAATTTACTGGATATCGGCGACCTCCTAGTCCTTCTTGGGGAATTGTTATATTTCAGCACTCGCTTTATGTAGTCAAAGACTTTTAATTTTTTATTAGGCACAGATGTACTTCACTTTCACTTTCTTTCCCAGCTTTGCAATGTCTTCACTTGGCTTGGCAGGACAGATGCGTTTTTGCTTTGCTTTCTGCTGCTGTTTTCAAATCGTTTTGCTTGTCTGCTTGAACTGCTGAGTCCTCCCTCAATAGTTCCAACACCTCCGCGTGCTGTGTGGGAGCTCGAAACTGGTGCGGTTAAAACGACCTCCTTGTTACTATTGTCTTGTCTTTTCTAAAAGAAAACCAAAATAAAACCAGAACTGGCAGCGTGTTGTAACATGAAATAAAAGTCCAGTGGCAGGAAACTGCAAACCACATTCAGCGCAGTTTTCTCAAATAAGCAATTCCCCAATCGTTGCATTTTCAAAGTAATTTTCTTTTGAAATTCTGGCCAAAGGTGGCATCTACCTTTGTGTTTCCTCTTTTTTTTTTTTTTTTATTTATTTTTTTAATTTAATTTGCACTTGTTTGAGGACTGGAGGTGATATGCTGCTCTCTGGTAGATATTTATGGACTGATATTTTAAGCCTTCGAGGGGAAGTTCGTAATCTCACAGCCCTCTTTCCTTCGGCTAAAATAAATATGGGGAGGCTTAAAAAGTTAAGTAGTTCCATGTCTTTGGAGTGTGATCCTCACACATTGCCCTGCTGTGTTTTTCCTCTTTTCCATGAGGGAAACGCGGTGTAGGGTGAGCAAATCGGTCTCCTCATGGCTACGCAGGGGAGGTTGGATAAATCTCACCCTCCCAGGTTAGCACCTGAATTTCTGGGTAGTTTTTAGCTTTATGGAACAACTTGGGACACAGAGTGCTGCTCAGTGTTTCTTTTTTGTGGTGTTGCAGGGACTCTGAAGTGCAGGCGTTCGCAGTCTGTGCAGTGAAATTGGTGCATCTCCTGCTTTTTGCAACATTTGATGTATTTAATTTTTGCTTTTGGCGTGGTTTTTGACCTTTTAAATGACTCCCCAGAGGTACCTGCTGGATGCTGGTCAATCTTCAGGAGTGTCCTCAGGTGGGAACACATTGAAGTTTGCAATCCATATTATGGGGGGGGTTTCATTAATTAAATGCTGTTCCATGGTGGGTGCTCGTAATTGAGGACTGGAAGGAACTTCCAACCCTGGTTCGGTCACGTCATGGTCCATCTGAGGCTTCATTCAGCAAAGTACACAAGTGTGTATGGACTCAGCATCACTGGGCCAGGCTAAAAATCTCTTGAGGCAAATTCAGTTTTTCCCAAAACGTGTGGACCAGTCCTCTGGGCATATGGAATTAGAAATTTAGCCAAGCTGAAGCCATGTCCTGGCTACCCGTCCTCCGGTATTATTAACCCAGACTGTGTCAGCACTCTGAAAATGCAAGAAATACCTCCCAAAACTGGGTTTAGCGCTGTCTGTAAAGATCTAAAAAATCTCATCCTGTGCTACTCTTCTGTCAGAGATTAAATGAAAGCTGAATCCTGTTTCTAACAAATTAAATTCCCGGGGGGCAGGTAAGCCCAAGCTAATTTCTTGTGTTATGCAGCCTCATATATAAAGCAAAGGAGTGTCTGGGACAGCTGATTTAGGAGGAACCTCAGGACGAGAAAGGTGGGAAAATCTCTAGCAAAGAGCCCCTGTGCATTTGGATTAAATGCCATTTAATGCCCCGGATTTGTGTCAACCTGACAGACTGATTGAGGACTTTATTTACGGGCTGGTAGAGGGCTGAATGGTCTCACGTGAGTGCTGCTGCCGGTGAGATGTGTCAGAGACAGTGGAAAATCCCCTGATTGTGCTGTTTGGGTGTGGAGCTTGTCCTCAGGGACCGGGGGATGCATCCCCAGGACCAACCTGAGCAGTGCATCGGGTGGGCTTCTCCTTTTGTTCAATATTCGTGGTTTTCACCTTGCTCCGTCGATGTCTTTCTGCTCTTCCAAATGCAGGTTGGGAGCGTGGTGTTTTAACAGCCTGGGGAAATCCGGCTGGGGATGCAGAATATGTCATAGTTCCAGTCTGTTGGCTTGAAAATATGAATCGTAGCTCCTCTTTGAGTTCCTGTAATGCTTCAGCTGAGAGGAGCAGCTTTCTAATGGCAGTGGCTGTTTGAATGTGCTGTATCGTGCCGGGTGGATGAGCCCTGCAGTGCTTTTGGACTTGGTTAAAGTTTCAAGTAGAGCAGCTTTTGGGAAACCTGCAAAATCTGACCCATGTAGGAGGCAGAACAGGGCTAAACCGTGGGAATATCTGCTGTAAAGGTGCTGCCATATTGCTGGTGCCAAAGATACGGGCATAAATGAGTGTTTCTCTGGTGACTATTGCCAGTCAAAACCCAAATGCCTGTCTAAAGCTTAAGTGATATATCCTTTCTCTGTAATACAGCCCAGTCCAACGTTCTCTGGTGATGACAAAGCTGTGGAGGAGCTCAGGATAGTTTCAGGGGATTTAAACAGCTAACAAAGAAACACAACCCCAGCCAACCACCACCAAACGCCAAGCCCTCAAACCCTCATTTCAGTGTTCTCCTTGCAGGGCAGATTTGGGGACCTTGGCCAAAGTGGGCCCTTGGGAATGAAGCTGAGAGAAGTCTGGGCAGCAGCGATAGCAATTCCTGGCATTCACTCATTGACCCTTGGAATGGGGCTATCAGGAGTAAATAGGAAGAAGGAGAACCTCTCTTGGGGGCTGGAAGGTGAATGTGTGGAGGACCCATATGGCTCCCATCTCCCTCCTGCCCCAAAAGTTCTGAGCCCGTGGAGCAGTTGCTCTCTGCTCACTGCTTCTTCCCCTTTTCTGAAGGCAGGACCTGCTCTCGTGCCCTCCTGCTCTGGAAAACGATGGTTAACCATGCAGTCGCGCTTGCGGTTTCTTGTTCATTTGTGGCTCTGATACTCCCACTCCATAAAAGAGCTGAAATCATTTGTATTCCAATCGCTAACGATTCCTACAAACGCTGCCTCAGTCCACGTGGGCTGTATCCGCCGTGTTGCTGCAGCGTCTTTGCTGTCCTGACGGCGCTGGAATAGGTTTAGACAAATCCCAGTACAAATGTACATGATCAGACACTGTGTAAGGCTACATCGGACCACCTACTCGGGCTAAATTCCTGCAGTGAGGAGGAACCTGCAGGTCCCCTTCAAAGGATCAGCTGGGAGGCCATCGGTGCTCTCCGGTGTTAATATATCTCCTTCCTTTTTGTCTCCACAGCCACCCAGATTGATCCCAGCGAGCTACAGGAGCTTTTTCAGGAGACTTCAGCCAACGTCTTCCGAATTAACTCCAATGGTGCGTATAATGAAAGGTTTCCTAGTCAGTTGTGTGCTGTCCCGCTGATGACTTGTGTGCCTGGACACGGTGCGTGGCATCTCCTGTTGTCAGGGAGCAAATATTAATGCAGTTTTTCTGCTGCTGCATCTCATGAGCACCAGCACATGCCCAATACACAGTTCTTGATAAGATGTAAAAATATTCCACCATATGTTCCATTAAACAGGCACAGATATATTCCAATCCTTGCTGAGACCACATCCTTTTCTATTTTTAATTGTGTCATCTGTTACAATAGGGAGTTTGAGTGCAGAAAGGTGGAACAAGCCAGACTCGTTTTCTAATGTGTTGCAGCGCTGCTGCGTTTGGAGCCTGCCATATGAGCTTGCAAAACATCTATCTCCCTTATAAAAACACTAACACCAAAACTCTTCTGTTGTTTTTCACCCTGTAGACTGAGTGGGGATGTTCTTCCTACTCGTGTCTCCCCAGACCTGAGGGACGCCGAGTCCTTCCCTCCTTTGGAGACACGCTCTGGCTCATCAGTTTGGTTGGGTTGGGCTGGAGGGATGTAGATGTGTCTGTGCCCTAATCACAACTCCTGCTGGAGTGGAGTTTATCCCGAGAAACCCTTATGAAGAGTGGTGCATCTTTTTTGAAATGCCACGATCCGGTGTCTATTTTTGTTCTCTGTTAGAATTGCATTAGTCCATTCGATCAGGTTTCGAGCAATTTCTGATGGGCATTGTTTCTCCTCTTGAGATGGTGCAGAGCACATGATGGTGGGCTTTTGGTTAAGAAATGCCTGTGTTGAGTGCCCTGTGAAGCAGGTAATGACAGGGCCTCTACTTAAAACTGTTTTGCAAAATGGGAGAGTGTACAGAGAAGAGCTACGACGACTGTTTGAAGTCTGCAAATTAGCCTTTAAAATGCATGCTATCCGAACTTCTGTTCCAGACATCTAAGAGGACTTGATCGTGGTGTGTAAGTACCTCTCTGGGAAGAAAGACATCAAATAGATGGCACGGGGCTCGTTAATCGAACATTCTCGCACATAACAAGATCAGGAGATAGGAGTCAAAGCTAGACAAATTCAATCTTTCTGTATGAGGGTAACTAGCCATTAGAACTGCTTATTGAGGGGATGTGATGGATTTGGCATTGCTTCCAACCTTTAAATCAAGATTCGAATGTCTTTTTACAAGATATACTTTCGGCCAGCTACGGTCTACGGTCTTGATGTAGGAGTGATGGGGCAAAATTTTATGGTAGGAAATCAGATTGGATAATCAGAATTGCTCTCTCTGGCCTTTAAAATCTATGAATCTATGAATTTATAATGCTTTTTAAAGTGCTTTTAGGTTGAAGAAATGCCCATCAGATACTCTGATGTTGTTGCTCTGTTCACCACCCATATTATTTTTTGTCTGTTAGAGTCATTTTCATTCAGTTTGTGTGTGGCTTCTTCGTAGCTTTTTTTTCCCAAAAGCGGATATAGCTTTTCAGGAGAGGGATGCTGAGTGTCCCGCTAAGGTTTTACAGAGCTCGTTCACATTAGGTAAAGAACTTTGTAGGGTTAGAAAATGGGAATGGATGCCCATGACCCCTTCTGCCCTGTACAGCTGTACCATATGGTCTCCTCAGGAAACCCAGCAAGCTCCATCTCGGAGCATGGAACAAAAGTCATTGCTGTTGTTTGTGTACCACCATGCAAGTGGAATTGCAGATGCTCACCAGATGATGGTTTCCACTCCTGTTGCGCTAAGCATGGTGTATTGAATGTCCTTCAGGATTGCATAAATCCAATCACAGCTCCCCTTTTCCTTATTTTCATGCCTTACCCCAGCCTCTTTGGGACTTCCCAGGTCCCCCATTGCATTTGGAGACCAAACCATGCACTTGAAATGCCCTTCTCTCCCTTGGGATGCTAAAGGTGTCATGAGCTCCCCATGCTATGCCTCTGTATCTTGAATTCCCCAAACGCCACGTTGTGGGCAGTCTTGGCTATATTTTTTCTGTCTTTGAGGAATGACTATTTTTAATGAAACAAGAAGTCAACTTCATGCTGGGATTTTAAAGCCTTGTTGATTTTAATTAAGTAACACTTAAAAAGTAATAAGTGTTGCATACTTTGTCCCTCTTTTCTCTCCTTACCCTTTTTGCAGAAGTCTGAGCTTTTGGGGTGATTTAAATTCCTCTTGGGCAGTTCAGGACTTGCCTCTGGACTAAGGGAGATCTTTGCAGCTCTGAGCTGATCTTGCCTGATCTCACATATAAATGTCTCCTGTTCCCTTTTTCGGCTCTGAAAATGGAAATCTTCCTTACGTATTGACTAAAAATCTTAACCAGGATGGTTGGTTCTGTTTATGTGCTACCGGATCACTCTCCTGCCAGGTTGTGAGCTTACAGAACTTGGTTTTTTAATCCAACCTCTCATGGAAGTTTCCATGGCCAGAGGGAGCTTTTCCCTGTTCTTTGCATCTGCTTTCTTTCTCTCTAATTCTTTGGGGGCTGTCCCTATTGAGCATAGGGAAGTCTATCTGAGAGTGATTTGACTTACATGAGTTTTATGGGGTTTTTGTTTAGTTGTCTTTTTCCTTTGGGGAAGAAGAAAAAACAATCCCCCCAAAAAACCAACATAGAAATAAGCTCACGTAGTGGCTGAATTTGTCTTATTGATGGCTTTTTTCCCTACTTATTTTTATGAAGGTTTTGCATTTCTTTTCCTAGTATGGCTTTTAGCTGCCTCTCAGTAAATGCCTTATAAATAAGTAAAATAAGTAACACTTGTAAAAGGGGTTGGTTTGGTGCATCACGTCTAGAGGGCTGATCAGTGGAGGATATACTGGAGGAATCAGAACTGTTCTGGCCAGATGGAGAATCTGAGTGCTCTAATGGGTCTCTTCCCTCTCTAATTCCTATTCCTTGCTCATTAATGACTCCCCGTGACAGGCTGGTGCCCATGCGCAGTCCCATTACCTTGATCTGAGAGGCTGAGTGAAGGATTTTTCAGCATCCCCCAGGTGTGATAAAGTCTCCATTGCCATCTCAGGATGGTTTCTTATCCCCTGTTGATTTTAAGGATTGCAAGGGCATAGACAACTGGTGCCAAACTCCCCATTTATGTAAATCAGTGCAGCTACCAAGAGCAGTGATCTCCTCTGAATGTGCCTCATCCTGGAAGACTAAGCGTATATCTTTTAAAAATTAAGTGTACAAGACTTTTAAAGTAAGATGTCTGTTTTAACACTGGCTTCACAGCATCTCTTCAGCACAGCTTGACGTGTAGCTCCTTTGGTAGAGTTACTGCTCTCATGGTCAGAACTGGTAAATTGAGAGGGATTTTCCAGCACAGGAGCTACACAGGTTTTAATAGAGCAGTTCTTGGCCAAATCACGTTAGATCTATCCCAAAATAGCTCAGTCCCCCCCTGAGGTCCAGGAGACTCAAGTATGAGTCTCAGTTCTGCTATTACCCTGGCAACAGCCATATCAAATGCCAACTTTTTGCTCTTGTCCTTTTGGGTTAACTGACCTTTATGTAAGTGTGTAAATATTTTGCTTGAATTAAAAAAATATTAGTTAAAATATTAGGATAGGGATGTAAACCTGAGTCACTTTCCCACCTGACTGACAAGCGCTCTGCGTTCCTGTCTCAGGTTCTTTTGCGTGTATGTGTGTTTTTCCAAAATATTTAACAAACGTGAAAGCTCTTGGATCTGCTTCGGTGTGAAATGGCGTGTGTGTGTGAAGTCTTGGAACAGTTTTGTGGAGCAGCAAAACTGCTTCCTACTCCGTTCTTCTCCAAAGCAGGCAGCAGCAAAGGTCTGTGCTGGTTTTGCCAGGAACCACCTGCGTATCAGCTCTGTCTTCCATCGAGCTCCGCTTCCTTTGTAGGACGATGCCGACAGAGCTTTCACTTCGAATTGTCCTGATTTTGTAGCTCAGGTTAGGGAGACACTGGTCCANACAGGTTGCCCAGAGAAGCTGTGGCTGCCCCATCCCTGGAGGGGTTCAAGGCCAGGCTGGATGGGGCTTTGAGCAACCTGGTCTGGTGGGAGGTGTCCCTGCCCAGGGTAAAGTGGTTGGAACTTGATCTTTAAGGTCCCTTCCAACTCTAACCATTCTATGATTCCCCTGTTTGAAAAGGGGATGAAGTGCTTCCCACCCATCCTGCAGACAAATGCCAATGACCTCCTGATGCAAGGAGCTGAATATACATCAAAT
>JAHREE010122274.1:0-14221 GCA_033628505.1 Tringa tobata | reverse complement strand
CAGGAAAGGTGGGGAGGGAGCAGGGATCAGGGAGGGGAGCCATGGGACCAGGGGGAAGGGTTTTAAGCTGAAAAAGGGGAGATTCAGGGAGAAATTGCTCCCTCTGAGGGTGGTGAGAGCCTGTCCCAGGTTGCCCAGAGAAGCTGTGGCTGCCCCATCCCTGGAGGGGTTCAAGGCCAAGGTTGGAGGGGGCTTGGAGTGACCTGCTCTGGTGGGAGGTGTCCCTGCCCAGGGCAGGGGGTGACACTGGGGGGGCTTTAAGGTCCCTTCCCACCCAAAACATTCTATGATTCATGTGAGCAGAAACACGTGCCTGCTCTAACATCACTTGCTGCCAACGTTCTAAAAGTTGGAGCTTATGAACTTATTTTCAAGGATCAATTGACGCTTCGATCAGTCCCAAAACCAAGAGGGAAGTTATGGGAAACAGGCTCTGCTGCCACAACTAGTGTCACCCAGCTCCTAGATTCCCATGCTGGTGACAGCTTGGGTGACACAGCCCCTTCACGGAGCATTGAAAAGTGCCAATAAGAGTATTTAAAAAGTGCCAGTGGGACAGCAGGCCGATGGGAGGCTGCGCCTTCCCCTTCTCAGCAGGAAAAGGGGACACGAAGCAGCGTCAGGCAGAGAAGAGGAAAACACGGGGAGAGGGAAAAGCTTGTCTGAGATTGCCTCCCGGCGGAGGGAGGCTACAGCCACAGCTGCTGAGGTTTTCCTGCCAGTAAGGGGACTCGTGAGCTGCTTCCAAGGAGAACCACACACCATTTCAAGCCACTGCTTAGAGAGAGCTCCGTGGAGCTCTGGAAATCTGCTTCCCATCCTTATCGCCCTGCTCCCGGCTTCTCCTCGGGGCTCTTCATTCTCCAGCTTCAACTCAAAGTTCCTTACGCCTCCCTCGGCTGCTACAACAAGAGCCTCGGGGACATCCAGTGCTGTCACAGCAGATGAAGGTGACTGCACAGGCCACACACCCCCCGCGGGGACACCAGTCACCATTGGTACCCCCAGGACACCCCATCCAGAGCTCTGGGATGATCTGGTGTTGACCTCTGTATTTGTGAGATGCCTCTTGGACTCGCCGTGACCCGCCAGAGTGTTTTGACAGAACCATTTCCAAACACTTGATGGGTTTTACTTTGATTTGGGCCGTGAACTAAGTCCCCTCTTACAGCCAGGTTAAGGAAATAGTAAAATAAAACTGAGCACCGAAAGCTGCGTTACACTCGCAACAGCCAGTGCCAGAAAACACCAAGATATGGGGAGCCATCTTTGATATCTGACTATTTACAAGAAAAAGTGCAATTTCCCTGACAGCCAGAGAGAAGAGAAGAGTGAGCACCTCTTCGGTGCAGGTCCCCGAGGGACAGAGAGGGCGAGAAGAGAAAAACAGCGGCGCCAAAAGCATTTCTTTCTCTGTCACCAAACAGCTCAGCACCCAATTTGTCACTGGCACCCCCAGATCCCACCGCTCTGCCACGCTGAGATGCTCCTACCGAGAGGACAGCGCTAAAAATCAGAGCTGGGGAGCACCAAATAAGTAATTCTGCAGAAATAAATGACTGTACCAGGGCAAAATCCAGGGTGTGAGCTCCTCTTACTTCCTGCTTGGTGGCCCTGAAATCTAGACGAGCCCGCGATTACGAAACTCAGGAGGAAGACCTTCTCCTGCTGCCTTTGGACTTTCTTCCCCCGTAGCGCTTGGGACATTGAGGGTGTGATGGGGACGTTTTGCAGTGTTTGAGACTGCTACAGGCACGTTCCAGCTTAATGTGAGGAAAATCTGAAAAATCATAGGTTTTTTTCCCGGTTTGTATTCTGGGTTTTTCCTCTGTTCACTGGAATCGAGGGGAATAGGACTGGTTCTACCTTGAAAAGGGCCAAGGCAGCTCAACCAACCGCTCCAAGCTGAGCGTAAGTCAACTGGATGCTTGGTCACCGTGACAGAAGGAATTCCGAGGTGAGATTTATCAGGAAATGGGTGTGAACGAGTAAAGGACAGTTTTATTTTCCCTGCTGGGAAGTGCAGGTGAATCAGAGCCCTCTCCTCATCTCTTCCTTCTGGTACCCACTGTATTCCCCGTGATGACCACAGCCTAAGGACAAAACCTGGTCAAAACCCACCAGTTGGAGAAGCATCATCTTCCAGAAACCACGTTTGAAGCTGGACTTGGGCTGTAACAGCTTTGGGGTGACACGGGACACGGGTCCTGCTCACTTTTGCTCGCAGAATTCACACTCACATATTGTGTGGGAGTGGGGACCAGTGAAACACAAGCACTGCAGCTCCACATTGTGCTTTTTATAGACAAACTCTTCACAGACATACCCTGGGAAGTAATTATTCCACCATCAGTGGGACCTTTCTTAAAGTATCTTTGGCTACAACCCCACAATCCACTGCGGAGACACCAGGCTTCGCTTCCCAACTGCGCTAATTGTGTCCTAAACCAAGAAGAATTCATCCCATAAAAGCTTTGGGTGCTCAAAAAGCACCCCCTTCAGCTGGGGGAGCACAACACAGAGGTGTGGGTGAACTCCCAAACCATCTACCACCATCATGCAGACCAGGGGACCCGGCTCTCACACCAGTCAGCCTTGCTGGTTAAAAATAAACCCTCAGCCCTGGTATTCCTGTATTAAAACCACTCAGAAAAGCACAACTGACTCCAAAAAGCTGATTTTCTGCATCGGCTACCCATAGAGTCTATCAAAAACTTTGATTTTTGTTTTCCATGTCTCAGTAGGTCACAGAGATGACAAGCTGAAGTTTAAAAACAAAGAACCCCCCCCCATCACCTGCTTCTCCTTATTAATCTCAGTTTCCCCCATGTTCTTCTGGCTTTTCCCCTTCCTACAAGTTTTTTTGTTGTTGGATTTCTTTTTCTACCCCCTCTCCAATAAAATAAACTTTCAGAGTCCATCAGTCCTTACAGCTTTAGCTTCCAGTGCTACCCTCCCAAAAAAAAAAACCAACCCACACCAAAATCCCTATTCTTTTTGGCAGCTGCTTCCTTCAGGAATTCCAACCAGTCGGCGAGGCACGACCTCTCATTCCTGGAGCCCTACGGCCCATCTTTGATCCAGTTGGGTGTTCTCACATTTGATCCCTTCAAAAATTGGTCCGAGGTGTCTTTTCCTTCCTCCCACCCAACACACGATAAGTCTAGAACAAAAATCTCATATGGCTCAAAAAAAAAAAGAAAAGAGAAAAAAAAACACAAAAAACACCCCCAAACACTAATTTCAGGGAAAAAATAGGTGATGAACCTTTAAAAGCAGTTTCATGCTGCGATTTTAAAAAAGGGGGGGATTCTTCTCAACCTGAAAAGAGGGATGTGGCCACATTTAAGCTCAACACACCATGGATCGTGGATTGAGAGTTAAAAAACCAAGCGATGCCATAAACCTGGCAGCATCCAGCTCCGCACGTGAGGAGAAAATTAGATTTAAAGTCTTCTGAGAGGTTTTGGGAAAGGACTGTGTCATCAGGGACCACCACACTCTTCGCTGCAGCATCTTCTTTAGGGGCACAAAATGGTGAGTGGGAACCACAACGCAACGTGGTTCCCTCCTCCGTGTAGTCAGACACTGGTTGTGTTTCCAAATAAAGCTAGAAAATAGCTATTTTTTTTTTGGGAAACACATTCTATATGCACCATTTATGTCTCCCCCTCTCCCTTCCCTACCTTCAGCACTGGGAGGGCTGTTAAAACCCTCCTCCTGTTTCTTCTGCCCCATTGATTCACCATTTCTTTTCAAATTTCACTGAATAACGGTACTTTCCGGGCCGGTTTCTCTGACTCCTGATTTCCTGCTCTCTGCTCCGTTACAGCCAGATGGAAACAACCAGGAAATCCACGGGTCCCAAGTCCCCGGAGAAGAAAAATCTCATTGAAGAATTCCAGGCAACGCACCTCCGTCCCCAACAGGCACCAGCCCTCGCTGGGAAACACTCAAAAGTAATGAAACAAGCTCCATTAAAGGTTTGGGACTTTTTTTTTTCCCCCCTTCTCTTTGCACTAATCAGTTGCTATTTACCCTTGTGAAATCATGCATCGAGCTGCACTTGTACTTTCAGTGGCCATTATTCAGCAGAGCCTGTTTTTACACAGAATATTTTAAACACAACGCGTTGACATCCCCAGGGCATTAGGGATATTCTTCTTGGGATAAACTGGTTAAATCCTTGATAGAATTTCCTTTCCCTCACTGTTGTGTACGACAGTTCTTTGGTATTTATACTGCTTTGGGCAGTGAGGTTAAATTGAAATAAACCATTTAAAATACTGAAAAAAAACCTCAGCCTCAAACCTCAGAGATGATCCTCTCTCGAAGGTGATGATAAAACAGAAGGAGTTTGGTGTCGGTAAATTAAAGCCGGCAGAAGGCTGAGGTCAGGCTGGCGTCCAGATCCCTCGGGGGCAGAACGAGTCCAGCTTATTAAAGGCCCAATTGGGCATAAAAGCCAATTACAGCTCTTTTAGGAGCCAAGCATCATCTCACCCACGACAAAATCCATTCCCACCCCAACGCGGGGCAGTCGATTGTTTATGCACATCCCAGTTAAATCAGCCTTTTCTAATCCCACACCTCGGCAACAGCAGCGTCCCCATTTCCTCCTTTGGTAATTAAAGCAGGTATTTAATTGTAAAATCAGCTTTGCATGAAGCAGGGCTCGTGCACTTCAGGGGTGTTCAGGAAAGCAGAAAAGGTCTGAGTTTGTTCTCCAGCGCTCCCAGTAACAGCTTTCCTTCCTCTACTGGCAATTCACCACCTGCTTCCACCACCATGTGTACACACAGTACCAATGTACACCATGTGTACACTCTACCCCAATAACAGTGTTCTCCAAACAAAATAAAAGCAACTAGAAGCCGTCTTTGGCAATAAAAAAAAAATAAAAAAATTATGCCTTCTCTAAGGCTGTGCTTTAATGGGGTGAAATCTCCCCAAACCAGCCAAGTCTGGTGCCTGCAAACACTGGACAGAGGCTGAAAATTCCTTTTCCCAGTCCTTTTCCCCATCTTTCCAGAGGCTGTAACCCCTCTGGACACACACACAGAGCCCTGCCGGTGCCATCACACAAATGACAGCGGCCACAAGAATTATCCCTCCTGTCCAGCATCACACCATGCAACAGGAGGACGGGGTTTCTCTCAGAGCTGAGAGACAGGGAAAAATTCCAAGTGTTGGTTGTTTTGTGGTTTTTTTTTCCTAAAACCCAGGACAACATATTTATTGAAAGAGTCTCTGGGACACGGAGATGGGAACCGTATTCCAAGAGTGGTTTAGGCAATTGTCACCTTAACACCGCCACTTCCTGACCACCTTCTGCAAGAAAAAGTCCATACATACACATTTGAGTAAAAATGCCTCCAGTAAATCGTCTTTCTCTGCAAAGGTGCAAAGGCAGCTGAGGGGATCAGTCAGGGAGTGGATTATCTGACAGAAAAGGGCTATTTTATTTTATAAAAAACCCTGACATGATAAATCTAGACAATATTTCCAACCCTGCCTTCCGTTAGCGCCTCTCTCTGCTCTCACAGAAGCCACTGACTTTGGGGTTTGGACGGACACGAGCACATTCCCAGTGTTCCAAGTTTAACAGCCGGAAGGTGAAGGAAACCCGGAGATGTATTTCCACTTTCTCAGCCGGGAATATCGTTCCTGGAGCAGAACCTCTGCCCTCCCTCCAGCCGTGGCCTCATCACCAAAGCGCCACTTCACATCGTGTCTCGGACGCAGCCACTGGACTTACTCGCAGAACTAGAACCTACGGGCGTTAATATTAATTAATACTGCTAATTTCTGGTGGTGCTTTGCTGAGGGAGACAACCTGTGAGCAGCCTGTTAACACATCAGGGGAGAGGGCGAGTATTAAGGGACAAACCGCGCATTCAGACCCAAAGCAAGACACTGATTGCCCTGGAATCCAACCTAAACCCGTCCCCAAGGGCTTCCAGCGCGAAGAGAGATGCTTTAGTGGGAAGATGACTCACATTTATGAATAAGCAACGAACTTGTGAATGCCACATGGTATCGCTTAGTGAAACACAAACACGACTGCAGCTCCTTAAGCACCGCTCTCCCTCTTGGGAAATAATTAGGTGCTCCTAAAACACCCTCCCCGAGCCCCAAAACCCTTGGAAATTTAGCAACAGAGAGCAGAGAGCGGGGAATCTGCTTCTGGGGAAGCGACTCGCACCGATTCCTCTGGGCAGAGGCCTTGGGGAGAACCTGAAATGGGTGGAACACCCCCCAAATACAGCTTTGTGGGGAAACACCAGAGCAGCTCCGTTTAGGAAGCGCCGCGTGAAGCTGAAGAGCTCGGGCTCTTTGGAGAGCCCACTATTTCCGAGGGCTGTAATACTGAATTACTGAGAGAAAACACGTTGCGAGATTCCTGCTGCACGTGGCGTGGTCCTGGCGGCTGCTAAATTAAAGCAACTTGGCATTAGAAATAGCAGTCTTTAATAAGAACACACTACTCAAAGTACGCTTGTTCCTAAAGTCACGCGCCATCCAGCAGTTCCTTTAAAAGCATCCTGTCCTTTACCGATGACAAGTATTCTAGGGAAATATTTATGCTTGAGCACGTAAAAAAAAAACCAAAATTGAGTCTCTGCTGCTTTAGAAGCAGGTTGCTCCCAGGCTCTGCTCCTCCACTTAGAAAGCAGCAGCCAGATGAGAGCTTAAATAGAGGAATCCACCGTGAAGTGCCCGTTCTGCGAGAGCGTTCTGCGGTCCGTGGTGTTCAGCTTCACCACCGTGGGGGTGTATTTGGAATTCCTGTAACAGACAAAGCAGAGGATCCTCCGGAAGGTGCTGCGCATCTCGTTGTCCCTGTAAGAGTAGACGATGGCGTTTATCAAGGAGTTGATCTCTGCCAGCAGAAGGACGTACTTCTCCACTGCCAGGACGTTGCAGCTCTTGCAGCCCAAGCCGTCCAGGAGGAGCACGACTTGGCCCGGGGTCCAACAGATGACGAAGGCACCTGGGGGCAGAAAAAAGAACCCATCAGAGAGAGGAAAAAACCAGCAGGTTCCTGGCCCTGACCCGGTCACTCACCAGAAAGATGCTCAGTGGAATCTCTATTGGTTTATCTGGTGAAAAAAGTTAAATAGGGGGGAAAAAAAACCCCACAGTTTCACTCTGTATTTTTGCTTTGGGGGAAGACCAAGGCTTCAACCAGCAAACAGGAAAGCAGAGGCATTGGGGTTTTTTTCCCCATTCACTCAGAACAACAGTCCCAAGTTTCTCTTACCTCCCCTCATCCCCATCATCGCATTTAGAGTGAAGATAAAGTGTTTATATTTCCTATTTACGTGCCAATCCCTCCAAAAAGGGGAACAGGCCATAAAATTGGGAAAGAGTCAGAGTGATACATCTTGAAATAAATCATCTCCGCTGTCCACAGAGTTTAGGGGGGGGCTTTAATTAAGAAAAGTCCTGGCCAAGCCTTTGGGCGACCCATGAAATCTCTCTCCCAGCCACAGGCCGAGTAGAAAACAGTCAAAGGGACCAGGAGGGAGCTGGACGGGCTCCACCACTGATTCAGCCAGGCTGATCCTCTCCTCTCGCCACCACCTGCAAAGCTCTTTGGCAAAAAGGCTAATTGCTGTTTTGCATGACGGAGAGGGAGGTGCCCGTGGCTCCTAAACCCTCTTTTTATGGTCATGATTTTTCAAGCTGACGCAAACGGAGGCACTCGCCCCGTCGGTGCTCCTGGAGGTCAGGCGTGAGGTTAGATCTGGAAGCACAGGAGCTGCAGCCTGCTGGGAAAGGGTGGACAGGAACCAGACTTGCTGGGAAAAAAACCAAAACACCAAAAACCTTTGCAACTACACCCTTTGCTTGAAAAAAACCCCGACAAACCCAACACACCAAGCATCTGCCGGGAAAGAACAACAGCCAGAGGAGCTGCACCGACCAAGGGCTGAATTTTAAAGCTGCTGAGTGAGATGCTGAACCAGTGAAGAGTCAAAGCAACACTGGGGAGGGATCTCCTGGGTTCCTGGGAGTGTGTCCCCCTGATTTTGGGCCACTGCAAGGTGTAACCCCTTTTATTGAAGCAACTCGTGCTCCCAGGTGGCCCTGCATCTGGCCCAGGCAGCTTTCCCCACGGGCTTCGCCTCCTTTAAATTTAGCAAATGCACCAGATTGATTCCTGGCTGCCACGAAGGAAACTCCAATAATTCTACCTGCACCCTGCAGGAAAAGGGACCTCCATTTTTAGCAGTGTAGCCTCATTCTTAGCCAGGTTTTCAGCATCCATGAGGAAAGCCAGATTCTTCAGAGACTGGCTCCCAGCGGCATGAAATAAAACCAGAGGAATATTAAAAATGAGGGGGGGGGGAGGGGAGAGAAGCCCCAAACCTAAAGTTTTGGGCCTTTGCCTGTAAATCCAGCTGATTTCTTTGTTCCTTAGTGGAAGTTCAAGTATTCGGAGAGAAGCCTGAACTTGTAATAATCAAACACAGCGTGGTCACTAACGACTCAGCCCTGTGCTGTGGTCCCTGTCGCACCCTGTGTCACCCAACCCGCCTGTGGGAAAATTCCCCACTCGTTTCCAAATGGACTTTGGACTCATAATTGGTTTCCAGGTCAGGTCCTAGACCTGTTCCCGGTGCCCGGGACCTGCGGGATCATCACCCAGTGGCTCCCTGGCCGGTGCGGTGAAGGGGCCGGGCCGGGTCCCACCGCACCCTCGGCTTCCTCGCCTGCTCACCAGCGGCTACACCCTCTGATGCATAAGGCGTAAAATATTCCTCTGTGCAGAGTCCAAGTTTGCAGAAGGCCCGGGAAACGAGGGTGGAGAAGGCTTGACACCAAGGCTTTCGCAGGGAGGGGAAAAAAAAACAAAAAACCACCACCCTCTGCAGCCTCAGCTTTCTCTGCGCTGAGTCCAAACGGGAAGGTATTTACCCCCCCCGAGTTGAGGGGTTCCCTCCCATACAAGGGACCTGTGCAGAGCGACCACTGATTCACTGTCCTGCAGAGGAAGGGGAACACTCTTGGGCTGCCAGAGTCCCAAAGGCCTGGTAAACTCCTCATTTTCCTTCAATTTTCCCCATCTGGTACCTCCCTGCCCCGTCCCTCCACACACACCAGTCCCAACTCCCTGTGAAACCACAGCAGCTCTTCCAAAGCCTCCTCTCACCCTGGCTTTTCCCTCGCTCCAGGCAGAAGAGCCAAGGCAGGATGGGGAGGGGACACCAAGAGGAAAAGGATTCCCCCAAAACAAGGCGATGCACCAAGCGTAAATCACATTTTCCTTCTTTTCCAGCATCCCCACCCTGCTGCCCCTCTTCCCCTTGATACTGTGAAGCCCCAGAAAATTAAGGATTCCTTCTGACACCACGGGGTGACCCTCCCACAGAGTCCAGGAAGGAAGGGGGCAACAAAACAACTTTTCTCTCCACTGTACACCGTGTAAAATACATGAAGCAAATCATTTTTCAGCCCCTCTGACCCTCTGTGCTGCACTGGAGCAGTAACGACCTCCCAGCTGCACGCAGTAGGTGGAGAGATCGCGAGGAAAGGAAGAAAACACCCCGGGAAAGGCAAGAATGGGCAGAAAACTCTGGTTTCAGTGCTCACAAGTCATGACAGGACCCAGCAAGCCCCCGAGCAGGGACACACCAAGCACCTAAGAGTCCCCCCATTGCTCCCCCCCCCAGCCAGTAGGAGCTCGCAAGGGAGTACTCTTGTTTGCAGCCACAAGGTTTCCCTGACGGAGCAAATTCTGTGCTTATCAGAGAAAAGATTTGCAAGCAAGGGGTTGTGACCGTAAGCCCGGAGACGAGCCTCGGGTTGCGGAAGAACTGAGCGGCTTTGATTTATTTCCCTTTCTTTAAAGGTTGCGGGAGCATTAAAAGCACGAGGCCAAAAGCAGATTAAAGAAGTGTCGGGGTGCCGGGCTGTTGAAAGCACGACGCGCGCACCAGGATCTCCCGGTAAGTGCAGAGCACCGGGCAGGACAGCAAATATCCCAGTAAATACCCTTCCAGTCACTGATTTGCCCCTATTTGCACTACAGACAGACAGACAGACGGGGTAGTTTACACTCTGCTGGAGATCCCCTGCTCCAGCCAAGAGCTGAGAGCCCCCAGGGATGTATTTACCCCCACGGATTGAGACCTGGGGTCTGAAGGGCTCAAAAAACCCAATGCCAACAGAGTTCAGCGCTTTGTTTCTGTTATCAGGAAGGAATTTGGATGCAACTCCCTCATTCTTTGCCCATCACCTCGTGACTTCTGCCCCAAACCTCTCTCCGTCCTTTGCTAGAGGATGCACCAAGTGCTGCTCCTTGAATTCAGGCCTGATTAGAGCTCCCAATTCCATGCTGTTCTTCCAGGAGGAAGCACGCTAGAGCTGAACACATAAAATCCTCTTTTTTGGGCAAAGTACCTGCACTTACAGTCAGATATTCCCACATCCCATCAGTAAAAAGCCCCCCCCCCTCCCTCCTAACCAGAGCCGGGGGAGATGGAGGAGCTTGTCCCCCCCACATCTGCCAGGTCACTCCCACACAAATCACCCAAAACATCAAGTTCCTCAGCAGCCCAACCAAACCACCACCCCAGGATCCTCAGAGACCAGGGAAATAAACCTTCCCAGCCCTCCCAGGTTGTCCCAAGCACCTTCACCCCCTCCAGCCCCACACATCCCAGGATGGAGGATCGTGGGACACAAAGCCGGTTTCATTTTATATGCCATAATCAAACCAGAGTTTGTAATTAATCCCATTTAAGAACCACTTGGATCCGTAAAAACAAATGGGTGATTACAAACCCTGCTGGTTTAAATGTTTCATCCCTCTGGAATCTCACATGGAACATGAATAGCGTGTTTTGCCAAAGATACTATAATCTCCCTGGTCCTGATTCTACACGATAATGGTTGGTTAAATACCAATAACAATCAGACCACCTGTACCAGGTGTGACATGACTGGCTGTATATATATATGCAAATGAGCCACACTTGCCTACTCAAATTTGATCATCCTCATCAATGGTGCAAGGAATATTTTCCTAGAAACCTTGGGTAATCACATTGGTGACCCACCATCCGGGTGGCTGGCAAAGTCCTCCACCAGAAGAGGCAGGTACTTGGACCAGAGCACACCTTGCTCCCTATATTATTGGGGAGGAATAACCCCCCTGCACCAGGGCAGGTTGGGGGTGACCTGCTGGAGAGCAGCTCTGAGGAAAAAGACCTGGGAGTCCTGGGGGACAAGAGGATGCCCACGAGCCAGCAATGGGCCCTGGTGGCCAAGAAGGCCAATGGCATCCTGGGGGGCATCAGGAAGAGTGTGAGCAGCAGGTGGAGGGAGGTCATCCTCCCCCTCTGCTCTGCCCTGGGGAGGCCCCATCTGGAGTACTGGGACCAGTTCTGGGCTCCCCAGTTCCAGAAGGACAGGGAACTGCTGGAGAGGGGCCAGCAAAGGGCTACGAAGATGATGAGGGGCCTGGAGCATCTCTGTGATGAGGAAAGGCTGAGGGACTTGGGGCTTTTTAGTCTGGAGACTGGCTTCAGAAGGATGTGTATGTACAAAGCCAAACTGCTTTTGTCCCTGCTCATGACAGGGGGGTTGGACTGGATGACCTTTAAAGGTCCCTCCCAGCCCAAGCAGATTCTAGGAGTCTCTCAAACCCTCCTTTAGATGGACTTACTCAGGATAATGGTGACCGTCTTAACGAGGCTGATCATGGTCTCCTTGTAGCGGGGGTGGAAGCTGGTGTGCTTGGACATCCGTGTCATCTTCCTCTTGACGTAGATGAAGATGTGCGTGTAGACAACCACCATGATGAGAAAGATGACCAGGTTGGAGATGGCCCAGAAGGTCAGGTAGCTCCTGCTGTAGAGCGGTGCCATGCTGGAGCACTTCTCCAGGGCGCAGAGACAGTGCCAGCCATAGGAGGGGATGAGCCCCAGGAGCAGGGCCGTCACCCAGATGCAGAAGATGAGGATCATCACACGCTGGTTGGACATTTTGCTGTGTAATTGCATTGTGAACACAGTCTGGTGCCTCTCTACAGCGATCGCCAGCAGGTTCACCACAGAGGCTGTCAAACTGGTGTCCAGCAGGCTCTGACGGATGAACCAGGTCTTCAGGGAGAGCTCCGCCGTCCTGGGCCCCGTGTGGAACATGAGAAACATGTAGGCGATGCCGGCGAAGAGGTCGGCGGCCGCCAAATTGCCCAGCAGGTAGTAGATGGGGTAGTGGAAACGCCGGTTGATGATGATGGCGGTGATGACTAACAGGTTGGTCAGGAGCACGATGACACTCACTGTGAGACCCAGGGCCACCACCAGCACATCCTTCGTCCTCCAGTAGGTGGTCAGCTCTTTGCGGCTGTTGTTGTAGAAGAACCCCACGGTCTCATTGTAGAAACAGTGCTTCATCGCTGCTGTCCTAAAGAGGGACGAGAGTGTCGTTAGCGTGTTGTGCCCCCCAACTATTAACGAGCTGGGGAGATGCAGAGCGATACGATAATTGACACAGAGGAAGCCAGGCAGGAGCTTCAAACACACAGAAACCACCACACGAGCGTCAGGAAACCGCTTCTGTTCCTCAGACAGAGCTGCACATCTCATAGGCTGAGTCCTCAGCCCTCCTCAAAGCCACCCTGAAGATGCACCAAGACCTTGAACGCTCACGGCAGGAAGATAAGGTTTCCCAGATCTCCTAAGAGATGCTCCCTGTCCGGCCCACGCAGAAGGACAGACAAAACTATTTCTGTTGTCCCAGACATCCCCCTTCAGAAACCTAAAAACAAAGCAGTGGCACGGAGGGTTTATCAGACCATCGCAGGACAACACACCGATGAAGACTCTGAGCCTCCCCAGCTGCTGCAGCCCCTGGGACGGCTGCCTCTGGGTCACCAAGCACACGTAGCTCATTTTTCCTGAGCACTTTTGTTGCTTAAAAGGCTAATTTAACCGGCAGCCGCTTCCGAAGACGGCTCTTTGCACTGTGCTTCTCCAGCCCTCCACCTCAGGTGGGGATTCAAGAGGCAAAGAGCACGTAGAACTGGGCAGAAAAAAAACCCCTCAGCCCTAAAAAGCGAGCAGGAGGAAACCTGGCACATACAGCCTTGGGGCTGGAAGGGCAGGATCAGCCAGAATCCCTGCAATTTTTGGGCCCCACAGCGGTTGTGGGGCTCAGCACCCAGAGCATCACCAGGGAAGTCACCTCCACAACGAGGGAACCAACTTCCCTCTCCTTTTCCAGTTCTGGAACAAGGCTGTGATTCAAAACTTATCAAAACCAGTAGAAAAAACCTCGATGGGAAGAGATAAGTTGGAATTTCAGGAAAGGCTTTTCACATTTCTTTGACGCGCTGGGCATTGCTGGGAGCAAGACCAGACAAGCCGTTCGTCTGAATCCTAACATTAAATATTCATTTCAAAAGCTCATACACCTCTCTGGTAATTAGCTTCCTGTCCTGCAGAGAGCCCAGTGTGAAGCTGCAGGTTGAGTTAAAGGATGTTTTACTTTATAGAATCAGAATTTAAACACCGTAATTGAGGCTCGTGTTACTTTTCATGCAAAAAAACCAAAGAAAACATGGAAAAAGAAAAACAACAACCCACCACAGCCCCGTGAGCAAACCCAAGGGATGAGAAACAGCCCCATCATTACACCCCGCAGATGGTCCTCTTCCTTTCCCCAGAGCTTGGAAATCTCCAGTCAGGGCTGGCCATGGTCCCTGCCGGGATGGGCGAACCCAGTTTGGAGCCTCCTTCCTCGCGGCACCAAAATGCCGAAAAATGATGTGGTTTTTTCCTTCCCCCCCCCTTTACCCTGGTGAGCTCGGCACATGAAGTCACCGCTTCTCCCTGTCCTCACCCTGACCTCAACCACCCTCCTCGTTTTCAGAGCAAGCTTCGAGGCAGACCACGCAGCAAGAGCCAAGAGAAAACCCAAAGTGCCCGACTCACAATTTCACTTTAATCACCCCCGAAACCAAAAACCCAGCTCAGGGGACCTCATTTAGTGTTATGTTCCTCCGCTCTGGAGACGGGGTTTTCCGGGAAACTTCAGCAGGAGCCCTGGGCTGAGCCACGAGGCCGCCGTGAGCAAGAGGGAGGTGAGATTATTGCAGTGGATTATCACCAGCACCTCACCCAGCTCTGCCCACACACATCCCCGTGCTTGTGCAAACACGGAAACCCTCTCCTGCCTCCAAGCTCAACTTCTCCTCTCCGGGGCC
>JAHREE010122272.1:0-11939 GCA_033628505.1 Tringa tobata | reverse complement strand
TATTTGCATGGAGCTGTGCTAATAATCTTCTTGGAACATTGTGTCCTGAGAGCACAGGACAGAGACATCCCGCCCGAGCCTGTCCTGTCTTATTAAAATCCACCTTCATCTCAGCTGTGACAGCCCGCAGCTCTGCGCAGGGCCACCTGCATGCCGGATACACCAGTTTCCCTAGCATTCGGGCTGTGGGTTGAGGCACATCACCAGGTCCCTGTGGATGCAAGGTAGTGGAAAGGCACTGCATTGAGGTCATGATCCCTCCCAATGACACCTAAACAGGTGCTGAGCTGCAAAGACAAAAGAATTATTTGTGGGCTGCAGNAGGAAACAGAGGGCAAGGACACCACAAAGGTCTTTTATCATAGGCACCTGTTTCTGGTATGGCCAAGAACTTCTAGTATGCCTGACCATCCTCACGCAGACTCTGTAAAGGTTTTTTAGCCTCTCTGTACTGCTCTTCTATCATACACATCATCATAAGCTCAGAAAAGCCCCAGCCCATATTTGCATGGAGCTGTGCTAATAATCTTCTTGGAACATTGTGTCCTGAGAGCACAGGACAGAGACATCCCGCCCGAGCCTGTCCTGTCTTATTAAAATCCACCTTCATCTCAGCTGTGACAGCCCGCAGCTCTGCGCAGGGCCACCTGCATGCCGGATACACCAGTTTCCCCAGCATTCGGGCTGCGGGTTCAGGCACATCACCAGGTCCCTGTGGATGCAAGGTATTGGAAAGGCACTGCATTGAGGTCATGATCCCTCCCGATGACACCTCAACAGGTGCTGAGCTGCAAAGACAAAAGAATTATTTGTGGGCTGGAGGAGGAACATGAATAAGCAGGAAAAGTTCCAAGCCTGACTAGAGGAATAGTCATGGTGTGAATATACTAGGAGTAAATCTAAAAGGAATGGAAAAAAGAACTCACCAGCAAAGAAAACTTTATCTAGGAAGTCAGACACTGCTAAGGATCAGTTGAGAGCTGCAAAATATTGAGCTCAGAAGTTGTAAAAGGAATGGAAAAATAAATTCGGAAAGCATGGCTACAAATCCAAATGAATGCCTTGTTTCAGTTTCATATTAAGAGGAAGGTATAGAACATGAAAGCAGGATGAGGAAATTTCACGAGTTTGAATATATATAAAAGGAAATAACTACTGGAAACAAAACTAAATAAGCTTAATGAGTTCAAGTTTGGGCACCCATTTTTCACTGTTCCAAAATAATGAAGGAATAAAGATGTTTTCATCACTGAACAACAGATACTACACTTCTATTACATAAAAGGAGGAAATTATTGAAGTAATTTGGTGCTCATTAGTCTGGCCTCAATAGAACTCAAACGTTTTTAAAAAATAAAGAAAAAATTAAAATGTGAGGATATACAGGAAACAGAATAAAATGGAGCATGGGTTAACCAAAATAAAGTCATGCCAGACTAAATTGCTCCATTTTTACATGGGGTAACTGATTTTTTAGACAAGAACAGTGTAATATATCATCTATCAATACTTTAACAAGTAATTTTATATAATGCTGCATGGGAAATTATTAGCAAAGCTGTGAGAGATAATGATAAATGCAGGAATTGTAAGGCGTGTAAGGAAACAGACAAAATGAATTTCTAAATATATTAGGTCTTTTCAGCCTCAAGAAAATCTGGCTGAAAGGGAATAAGACTGTGGTCTATAAAATCACAAGTAGACAGGGCATCAGTAGGGGATGCTTATTAACTTCCTTTAAAATTGGAAAAACTAGGTAAGATCAAATGAAGTTATAGGCTGTTGGGTTCAAAAGAAAATGAAGTACTATTTCACCTGCCACAAAATTAAGCCCTGAAGTTTACAGCTATAGAATGTTATAAATATATAAAGTGTTTATGAAGTTCAAAAATACTTAGATGGGTTTATGGAATAAAAAAAGAAATCTATCATGGGCTATTCAACACAAAAATAATGTTATTTCCCTAAGCATCTAGGTAGAAGGGACATTGTTGTCTCACCCAGTTCACCTGTTTTAATTTTCTTAGGAGGAGCTGATAAAAAAAAGACTTAGTTTTGGGGCTATTATTATTAACTTTTCTCTAATTATTTGGCATAGAATGAGTGCAGAAATTAAAATTAGCTGATAAAGCTGAAATGCATCAGGAGAGACAGATCTGGGTATAGTGTAATCTTAAGGAGTAGAATAACAGAAATTTAATGAACTTTAGTAATATGAATGGCACTGTCATTCACTGAAGGGCCAATGACAAAAACCTGCTTTTAACTCAAAACACAAGTGACCAAGAGTAATTGAGAAGGAAGAGCTGGGTTTGTTAGTCAATTCCAGGGGTTTCTAAAGGGCTGTGGTTGAGAAAGGAGGAGGTACTCAGTGAGAAATTCCTTGTTAAGGTAGAAAAGCTGTAATACTATTTTTACAAGACAGTGATGAGGTCCTGTCCATAACACCATGGTATTAGACATATTTCTAGTCACCTATACATGAAGGAAGGCATCAAGGCTATTTAGAGGCTGCAAAAAGACTCATCTTCTGAAGAAATAAACCAAAATCTAAGAGCTAGTAGGATTGCTTTGTCCAGGCTGTGTGCAGATTGCAGGGTAGCCAGGTTTAACAGGGAGTTCCTCTTGCTCAGGTTGAGGACATGACAAATGCTGCTTTCAGACCGGTGTAACCAGCTGTCTGCACCGTAGGGATGGAAGGAGATATGGAAAACCTTGCCGCCTGCCAGCAGGTAGAACACAGCCGGGATGCACACCAGAACCTTGGGGAATAGAAGGGCAGTTTGCATGTAACTTTTAAGTATTCAGGGAGCAAACATCAAAAAAAGAGAAGATGGTAAACTAATTGGCAAAGAAGCCTTAAAATACGATGGGTAAAGTAATCATCAATAAATTTAGAATAGTTGCCTGTAGTACCACAGTTCCTCACCCTTGCCCTAGAGTAACCTGTGCATTTTTTACAATACAATGTGAAAGAAAAAAAATGAAATAGGTACTTCCTTTCTTACCATCTCTTCCAAACAAAAATGCAGAATTAATCAACTGAGTGAACGCTCACTCAGATTGGGTGTCATTAAATGCAGAATCCTTGAAGGACTTTTTCCATATTGGAAGCAAACCAGACTGAGAGACAACAGTGAACTTTTAGACCAGTTGTGTGGGTGGGTGGCTGGGGTAGGGGCAACACTAGCGGAGACACAAAGGATAAAAATAGTGGGAAATTAAGAGTTCAGATTTTGGGTCTCTTCCAACTTCTATAGTAGTTGCTATTAAGAAGTAACCATTTACATATATTTATTATTGTATCTGAGGAATTACACAGACTTACATAGGAAATAATATTGTGAAATTAGACTTCTTAATGTCGCTTGTGCACATTCTTATACAAGCTTAGACCTTGATATTTAACAGCAAATGTGATCGAGGTGAAAATATTTGCAGATGTAATTTGGTGCTTGCAGCAATGAGATACGACTGAAGGATGCTAAACTCGAATTTATTGAGTTCAAGGGATTCTGTCATCCTGAAACATAGCATGCTCTTCGTTCACAATTTATTCTCAAGTAAGTTTATATTTAAATGGGGTTTTATCTCGATTGCTTAGAATTTGTGATATTGTAACAGATTCTATTCAATTTACATCACAGACTGTAGGGTTTATTTGTGTGGTTTAACACTTCCAGATACAGTATACTTTATATATATATGTAGCCTCTAACTTGATTGATATTGATACACTTACTCTAATGCATTCTTTTCACAAACATCTCAAACTGTGTTTTCTAAACAGAGGGCTTGCTTACCAGTATGAGTCACAGATTTTCTTTTTTTCTTTTTTTTTTTTTTTTTTTCCTGCAGTGTAGACTAGATGAATAATCTGGTTTTCTGGGAATCTTAAATAGTACTTCATTATATCCTCTAACTGTTCTACATTTTGTTTAAATGTTTTAGGGTAACATTATTTATAAACATCAGAGTTCACGTTATTTTTTTAGGAAAGATACTAATGTGCTTCATTAAGGAAGAAATAGAAATGTATTTTAATGCATATTAACTGAGGTAAAGCTTTGCTAGCATTTTCTTTCCCTAATGTCTGTTTACATTGTTCTAAGATGTGTGGGTCCTTGGCAATTCATTCACTATTTCATACCGTTAAGAAACCGAACACCCTATTCTCATTCTTGTCACTGCATTTCATTTTATTTACTACTTTGATCTCCTTCAAGATGTTGCTTGATGCTGTGTTAATCCATTGGCTTATTGCTATTACAGTATTTCACAGCTCTCCTTTGTTGCTAAGCTCCTAGATAAATGAATCATATGACCTTGACAGTTTCTCTCTGTTAACACTGCTGTTGTTTTTCCTTGAAATTCTGTTCTTCGAATGGTAACAAACAGTAGGTCTGACTAAGGCTCTACAGCTGGACACTTGTAATGAATTGGGGCTGTTAATAGGCTAGGTGAAGAAATTTGGCTAAAGCAAGAACACCTGGGAACCTGCTGCCCTCAATTTAAATGATTGCATTGGTTCAAGGGTAAATTGGGAGGGATTTCTTTTCTGTCTTCCTCAGAATTTTCACTGGTACAATGAAAAGAGGTACTCTAGTCTGGAGGTAGGTGTTATGATATGCTATTGCAGTAGTATTAATAGAGAGCAACTTTGGCTTTTACAGTCTTTTTGTTATATAAACAAAATTATTTTGGTGTCTCTAATGGTGTTTTTTGGGTTGGCTTTTTGGGGTTTTCTTTGTTATGAACTAGAGCTAAAGACCTTTCCCTTTAGCTTCCTTGAAGGTTTGTTTTGTTCTTTACTTTGTTGTTGTTGTTTCATTTCCCCCCCCTTTTCCTCTATATCTTACTGGCTTTTTTCTTGCTTTATTCTCAGATCTTTTTTCTTATGCAGCGTTGAGATGAGGTTGGAGGCCTAATAAACTAGAGATTGTGGTTTTTTACTGTTGGAGGAGGTTGCCTCTTAGAGATGGGTATTTAATTTTGTTGAGTATTATCAGATAGTAAGGTAACATAACCTTGTTCTTGTCATACCTGGGGACTTATGTTCTCAAAAATTACCTGTGTAATTTTGAAGTAGTGTCTGATCAGACATAAATTAGTAGGGAAGAAGACAGAAGAAAGTTGCAGGTGGTGGTGGCTACAGTCATTCTGAGTCTTGTTAATAACTGATTGGTCAAGAGGGCTGTAGCTCTCCTCTTCAGATTGTGCTGGCAAGCACCTAGTCTTTCTGTGTTAAATGATAGTGTGTTACTTTGTCAGTGCTAATCTGTTATCCCTTTAGGACAGGGGTCGTGTCTTCTTAATATCATTAAATCTATGAATGTGAATGGCAATGTAAGTATAACTTGTAATTCTCTCTCTCTCTCTCTTTGCATATTAATTAGCTTGGTATAATTTAAGTTGCAACTGTCTCAACATGTGTCCTGGGCATTATTTTTTTCTGAAGCGTGTCACTTTACATTACATTACATGAATACTTATTTAACTTCCTATCTCAACTCTAAGCCCATTTTGTTAATGTCAGGATTATTCTTACATCCCTCTGAGTCTTAAATACTCCCCTTAATTTAGTTTCATCTGCAAATTTAATGATCTGACTTATTACAGCTTTATCTAGACCATTGAATAAAATATGAAAATCTGCTGGTGTTAATCTGTAGTCTTGTGGGACTTCACTTCTCAGCAGCTGCCTTTCCATTTTCCCTACAATCCATTTTTTCTGAGTACTGATTGGTATCTTGGTACTGCTGATCCCTTAGGGCAGGCAACTACATCAGGTCTGGAGTCTATTGAAGTTACTGCAGCTCTACAGGAAACACAGGTTCCCCAGAAAAACCCAAGCTAAAGATCAAGGGTGGGAAGGAGTCAGACTTCAGGATACCGACCTTCAGATATGAATGCTGGGTCTCAAGTGCTTGCTATTGCAGAAAAGTTTAATTTTTAAGAAAGATTTACTCCATTCACAACAAAAGTTTCTTAAAGATAACGATCCATCATCTTGAATTCTCTCTGAACCTTTTTAAAAATCCAGCTATGTCAAGCCTCTTGGTTTATCTAGGCTAATAACATTTTTCTTTTTTTTAAGAAGTAACCACATTTCTGTAACGTGATTTACTCTTTCCATATCCACAATGACTCATAATGATTAAATTGTGCTTATATAATTATATCCTTTAAAATGATCCATAAATGTAAAATCTCTCTTTAAAGATCAGACTCTAAGGCATAAAACTTCCTTGATTTGCCCCTACGGATAGGAAAAAACCCTCCAAAGGTGTTTATTGCAGGATTAAGCAAGAGACTGGCAAGTCTGGAAAAGAGGTTTAAAATTTGGTACTGGAGGGGATTTCCATTATACTTTGCTGGAGTAGTTGGGTGAATGACACTTGTGGACTTGAGAGCAGAAGAGTTGAGAGTCATCTTGATTTGAGACTGTGTGAAAAAACTGAGAGAAGGAACTCCATTAAGTATCTGTGTGTGAAGATTAGAGACTTGTGAAGGTGGGCAAATAAAAGAAAGACTCCACACCTTGGAGCTGGAGGCTGGGGAGCCTGGACTGGCCCCCAGCTTGCTGAACAGGAAGAGGATGAAAGTAAGGAAGCCTGGGTGTCCATGTAAATAAACTGTATTATCATGTCAAGAAAGAAAGAAGCTGAAAGTTTAAAGGCTTTTTGTGAATAAGTTAATAAAAATAATATATTGGGGGGGGAGTGGTTGCGTTGTCTTGTTTGGTTTTTTTTTCCCTCAAATGTTCAGTCCCTACAGTTAGGCTTTATAACATGCCTCCATTTTTGAGACAAAGTAATAATAATTTAATATTGTAAAGTATGACGACTATAAGTCTGATTTTTAAATGTGCCTATTATGTGTAATGAATCATATTCTTCCTAAGAGTTAGAATAATAGTGCACAAAAAGATGCCTAATTTCTAAAACTATCATGCACTCTAGTCTGAAAGTCTTGTGGCCTTTGGGAATGTTTTGTTTTGGTGGTGTTTGCTACCATCCTTTGCCCTTGAATTATATGTGTGTGAATGATCTTCTGTTACAAACAGTAAAAGTCTAGAGAGCTGAATTTCTCAACCAAGAGGTTGAGGGAAAGAAGACAACTGAGAGGAGACTTGACAATAGTAGGTTAGTAGCACAGGGAGTGTGAGCAGAACATTGCTGCCATATTTTCCTGTTGTGGGAGGGGGGAACCAAAAAATGAAAAACCAACCAGTAGGCATTAAATAGTCAGAGAAAGGTTCAAAAGAAACCAAAGGAAATGGTCCTTCATATACATAGCTGATCAGTAGAACCTTTTTTCAAAGAATAAGATGTGTGTTAAAAACTCATATTAGTCACTTATAATGGACATGTCCTCCATGAACTTGTTAGTGACAAAAATAAAGGAACAAAGTGCAGCTCACGAGGGGCTTAAAATGAAGCACTGAATGTGTTGGAGGCTGGTAGAAAGCTAAGAAGTGCCCTGTTCTTATATTTAATCCTTTGACATTGGCCTTTTTCTCCTCAGCCAGAGTAGTTGTATTTGTGTTGTGTTGAGCTGCCAAAAGCCACAGAATACCTGTTTTCTTGGCTGTGGGGTGAATAGAGATCTGGTGAGTTCATATTTTGATCTATTCCCCTTTTTTCTCTGATGTGATCTGCTAGATGTCCTATTAAGACCCTGCAGATGAATGTTTTATCATGATGGTGTTGGAAATTGCATATATTAGATGCTGTTTACTAGCTGTAGAGTCTTCTAAATTCTGCTGTAGTGAGGGAAGCAAGTGAAAATCTTTTAAAGGGAGCAGGAACTTGACCTGCATGTATTTAAAATGGTTGCAGCTGCTGTCCTTGTCTTCCCTGTGGGCCTTTCAGAAATGCAACTTGATAGGGTAGGGGACGTGTTCCAGGGACAATGTTCAGGGTAGTTACCAGTGGGATCCAGGTGCTTCCCAGCCTTGTTAGGGGGTCAGTAGCTGCAGTATTTTCTTTGCAGGTGCCTATGGAACCACCACTATACAACCCACCTACATCTTCTGTTATATCCTCCATCTTGCAGGAAAATGGTGGGGGGTTGAGGGAAATTGGGCATTAAATCCCTGTTTTTATCCCTTGCAGCTTGGGAATTTACAGTTCTATCTGTATTTGTGCCTTTCTGTGGGCGGATTCTAAGGAGAAGGTGGGGGAACGAGAGTAATTTTGCGAGGCTGGAAAACTACTGTTCAATAGCCTTTAGTCATCTGCGGGAACTTTTGCCAGCTGATATACCTTATTAACAGCACAGGCTAGGCATTTATAGAGCCACCGCATCCAGAGTCTCTTTCATAGACAAGCTGTTCATACTCCACAGGACCACAGCACTTGGCGAAGGAGGCTGAGCAATCTTTATTGAGGCAGCAGCGTGACCTCATATCCCACTGCTAACAGAGTCATAGCAGCAATGGAAGATTAATTTTCTATTTCTTTCCCCAGAGTGTAAAAGTGTATCTCTCTTAGATTCAGCTTCAAATCAAAGAATGAGATAGAAAAATTCAGTAGTGCTTTCCCTGTTCCCCATCTATTAGGTTAAGAAACAGTTCTTTTATTGTCAGATGATACACAGTTACATTCAGACTTATATTTTTATCAACTTACAAACATTTTTAAGTCACAACGGGGAAAATAAAGTACGAGAATCCTAAGGAAGAGGAGAAAAATAAGTTGTGAGGTTTCATTTCTTTATACATTCACACTTGGTATTAATACCTCCTGGTTAGAAAATGCACTATATTGTTTTCATAATTCCCTTTTCCAGTCTTGGGATGGATCATCTGGATAAAACCATGAAATCTAGATGAAAGGACTGTGTAGAAGACTTCTTGCACTTAATTTAACATAGGCTTAATTGATAGAGAGGTAGAATAGTTGTAGGTAATGAAAGCAGCAAGAACACAACAGCACAACAAAATGCAGTGCTTTTAAACTACATAGGCCCAATTCAAGAGTGATGGGTTCATAATGGTAGAAATTAGTGTCTGATGTTTGAGAATAAGTGACATGGATCAATGAGCCATCTACTGTAGTGTACTAAAATCAGGCCATATTTGGTGCTACGGAAGCTGATAGCTTTAATTTGTACTTTCAGAAACAATACTCCTAATCTGATTTATTTCGTTCATGTCAGTGAATGTGCAATTAGTTTTGTGCTGGAAAAAGTGTAGAAGTACAGAAGTTTCTAGACAGAGCTTTTTAATGAAGGGGGAAAAGTTTGTAAAGATGACACTGTTAATTATTTGTAATGAACTGACATCTGCTTTTACCTTCAAACAGAATGGAGAGCACAATGCCTGCAAACAGAGCATTTGTTTCAATCTGGGCAAATGTCTCCCTTCAGAAAACAAAACTTATGACCTGTCATATTCTTGAACCAACACATTGCCAAAGAGATTGTTTTCTAGTCTGAAGTTATTGGTCAGATCCACTTTGAAACCCTGGTGACAGGTGGGAAGTAAATTCCAGCACTGCAGAAATTTCCAAAAAGGAGAACTTGATTTAGTTTGGTTGGGCAGTTGTTTTCAAGTGTGCCAATTTATGCAGGCATTCAACTTATGCAAGGGGTATTTCTGTTTCACAAAGTATAGATTATAGTATTGTTATATTACCTTTTGTTTGTTTGCCCTTTCCTGTGTGGTCGACCTAAAATGCATTTTATTTTCTTTACTTAGAAGAAGTTTCTCAAGTACTTGGAACAAGTAATTTTAGAAAGGGTAGATTAAAAAACTGTATTTTGAGAAAGAGTTGACCTAACAACTTTTGTTGTGCAACTGAAATAATGGTTTAGAGTGAAATTGATAAGACGCTGGATAATAGGCCAGCAAGCAGGATGTCTGTAGTCCATCAAGGACTAAATGAGATCTATATAAAGCACCAGTGTAATTGTAAAATCAAGAAACGTAGGCTGGAGGAGATCCAAAAATAACATTTGAAGATATATCATAAACAGCCCATGTGGTTCTGATAAAAGACTAGAAAGATACTGTGTATTTAGCATATAGGTAAATCAGATAAACCAATTCAAAAGTCTTAGTAATGGCCTGATGATATCCAGCAAAAAACATCAGTCAATATGTAAGGAACTGATGCCCTCCATATGAAGTAAAGCTTCATGTTTAAGCTGTAGGAGAGGTAGATCCTTGTAGTATTTGGACCCAGTACATAAGGCTATCTTTGTTACTTTGCACGTTGTCTGAAGAAGGGTCTGTGCTAAAGGTCAAATCTTAAGGATAGCTGAATGAATATGGTCTCTGGTTGATGCAGAAACAGTTTCTCCTCTAATTAAGTCTCTAGAGTGGCTCAATAGTGGTTGGATCATTGGTATGTTGGCTTCAGACATTGGTAGAGGTAGGCCGAAGTGATAGCAAGTAGTCAAAGCAGAGCACCATTTCTGAGAACCATTGCATGGTTCGTGGACACTGTGGCTTTATAAACAGCTTTGATATATTGATTACTTCATACTTAGATATCAAACTCTGTCACAGGAAGGATTTGGAAGCCACCAGACAATGTCACATGCTCTCCTGGAATTAATTCCTGTTAGGTATTAATTGGTGTCTCTAGTACACAGAATTGTCTGTCTCACTATTGTGAGAGGTATTTCTCCAGACACAATGGTTCCTCAGCAAATAGTTGTCTTCTAATGTCTTGAATCTATCGTCTCAGCCTTACCATTACCACCACAAAACCAAACAACCCAAAACCAAAACGATTCTTGAAAGTGTGGGTTTAAAAAACAAACAAACAAAACCCCAAACACACCACAAAACCAAACAACCCAAAACCAAAACGCATACTGGTTTCAAAAGCATGGGGTTGTCCAGGATGGTGTTTAGACAGAAAAGAAAGGCCAAAGTCTTGCCACACCATGTCATCTGCTCTTCGCAAGAAGAGACATATAAAGTCCTTGGGTAAGTTGTGTCCATCTAATCATTTCAGCTCCTGTCTGAAGATGCAGAGAGAACAGTAGATTCTCTGTTGTACAAACAGTGCATACAGAGAAAATAGAATGGAAAAGTTGAGTATTTCCTATTCCTCAAAGACTTCTGAGCGAAGAATTAGTTTGTCCTTTTAGTTAAACCTAGTAGTAACTACTGTTCTGAATGATTTGTTCTTCATTTAAAAAAATCTAGCAAATGGTTATGACTTCAAATGTTTTCTTGTAATATGTAGGGACCACATTTTATCTCCAAGAAAGTGTTTTGTTAATGACGTCTCTGACTGTGGTCCCATGCCTAATGCTAAGCATTCAGACTCCTATCAAAGAAGAGGCAAGACATTTTCAGGGGAGGAAGGAGAACATTCACAGAAGTCTTAATTCAAGCTCCAATTCTAACTTTAAATCATGAGAAATAGCTATATCCAGTTCATTAGATACAGCAAATAATTATCATTCTGTCCACGTATAAGCTTTCTTAGGGTAGCTTCACTCATCTTTACTCCAAAGAAAGGAGAGGCCTCTTGCATGCTAACTGCCTTCAGAAGGAGTCAAAAAGAGATGAAAATTCAGAAGTATCCTTAGACTTACTATTTTTAGTAATTCTGTATTGTAACTGCTTTAGCAAAGAGAATTTCAGAAGGTCAAGATCTATTCAGGAAGCATCAGAACTACAGGCCTCATGGGATAAAACACAGCAGTTCTTCCAAAAATAAATCCAGCTACAAGAAACTACTTTTTTATCTAGGGCTTTTTAAAGCCCGTCTATTAAATATAAATCTGGCATATTTTCTGTCTTCCAAAAGCTCTAAAAATTGTCATGGAATGCATATTCTCTCTAACTGGTTATTTACATTTCATTACTGTTGTGAGGTCTGTGAAGTACAATGATTTCCCATTAACTGTAGAATGTGGATATACAGTTTAAATCAAAAGCCAAGTATTGTGTGATCCAGTATCCCCAAATCCCA
>JAHREE010122262.1:0-11822 GCA_033628505.1 Tringa tobata | reverse complement strand
CCTGGGTGCGGTGCCCTTCTCGGTCCTCGGACACCCGGGTGCGCATCTCCCGCCTCCCCGGCGAGCGGTGGCCGAGGGCCGGAGAGCGGCTCCTGAGAGCCACGGGCACGTCCCGCAGACGGAGCGGCCAGGCCCGGGTGTCCTCGGCAGCGGGTGAAGTGGCACGGGCCACTGGTGTGCGTGGGGACACAGGCGTGCGCTAGGCTCGGGAGCCAGGGCGGTCTCTATTTTATTTTGGGGAAAATATAAGTAAAAAATCGGCCTTCTCCGTGAGCAGACTCACCCCTGTGGAGCGGCATCCACGGCTTGATCCCAGGCCGGCTGAGGTGGTCGCACGGCTGGCCGCAGCCCAGAGAAGCCCAAAGCACATCGAGGCAAAGCAGGGGGTGCTGCGTTTGACCAGGCCGCAGCACCGGTGCTCCGGTTCACCGCGACCTGTGGGATCTTGTCCGCTTTGCTTGGAGCCAGTCCAGCAGAACAGCCACTGTGCCACTCCACACAGCTGCCCTCCTGTCATACAATCACAAACATCACCAATGTTGAGCCTCACGTACTTGAGTTGTTGTGTTTTAACGTATGCTTAATGGCAAAAAGAGACATAGGACAGGGATTTTTTTCAAACAATTCAAAGAGTAATGAAGAATACAACATTTAGCAACTTCTGGCTTGGGGAACCTAGGAAGAATTTACGGCACTTTAACCCCTGTAAGTTACTTCTGAATCTCAGAAGACTGGATAGTGGAAGATGTGCTTAGCAAGCTGAGCACAATTTGGGTATTTAAGAGTGAAAGCATCTGTAAAAATAAAATGCTTCTTCACGAGAGACTTGACATTGACCAAGTTAATCTAAAACTAAAAAATTACTAACTGACCAAAACAATTTTTCTAATAAGTGACAGGAGTCTGAGGACAGCACATCTTAAGTAGAAGTCAAACCAGAAAATGGCAGATGCATTTTGGGTCAAGAATATTATAGATGGATACATAAAACCTTCATTAGTGCTTCTAATAAAATTACAGGTTATTAAAACTAAATGCATTTCAATTTATTATTTCATGTTTGCTAATCTCTAATAATATTCCTCATTTGGAAAATGCTGGTTTAGTTTTCTCAGTTTACCGGTCCTCTTTTACTACATTGTGATGTTTGATCTGGGAACACGTCAACATTTTTTCAATGGCCTTCCACGGGAGGTTTTTCTAAATTAAATAATCACAATTGCCAGTGCCTGTCTGTGCTTCCTAACTGCTGAATTTGTCTCTTCTCGCGAGACAACTAGATTTGCCTCTGGGTTGCATTGGAAAAGACAGGCTACTTCAAAGATTTGAAAGACGCAACAAAACCTGCTTGCAGGGCAGTCTGCTCCACAGGGGCCAGCTAGCCATACTGCACTCTGAAATGGAGGTGTAAAATTCAGCCAGCTCCCTGTTTCATAGCGTCAGCGAGTTCTGAGTTCATAAGCAGCTCTGGTCTGGGTAGATCAGAGAGTTGCTAACGACTGTCACATCGTACTTTCAGGTTTCTGTATCCCGGAGTGAACTCCTGTACATGTTACTTTGTAAGACAGGGATCCTAGCTTTTACTGATCCATAAGACCTAGGTGAATCTTACCAGTAATAGAATATGCTGTGTTTAAGGGTCCACATTAGACTATGAAGTTGTGTAAACTTGTCTGGGAGCTGATGAGGGGCTGTGTTCACTACTCGCATATAGATCCTGCAAGCACATAGGCAGCTGCAGGTTCTGCCCCTTGTTAACACAGCAGAACTGTTTAATAACATTCATTCTTAAATAAATAAACATTAAGCATTTGTAACCTGTGACTTCTGTCACTTTCTTTCAGCATTGTTTTGGCTTTTGAGCCAAATGTTTAACGCTAGCTGAAGTAGCTTGTGCGATACAGAACATCAAAACCCAACACAAATATGGCAGCGCTCTGTTTTTAATTCTAAAATTATGTCTTTGTACTTCAGTAATCCTGAAAGGAATCATAAACAGATGAAAGCAAAATGATTACATCCAAAATACATTATGTGGTTATAGCAAAATAGCTTGCATATCTAACTATGAGAAAACACATACTTTAAATACAATGTTTGGATTTTTATGGGATTCTGCTAGATCTGATACCTCTTCTTAGAAAAGACCTTTTAGAAAAAAAAGGGATTTATATATGTGTATGGGTATATATATACATGCAGTTTTGAAAGGAAGTAGGCAGAGTTTCTTAACTATGATGAAACAGCTGCCATTTTTGTTGCAGCAATTCAGATCCCTGCATTTACTGAGAAAAATCCCTAATGTGTTTAGGACTGATCCTGTAACAACTCTCCGTCGTTTCCCACTTGTTTTAGAGAGATCCAAAGGAATGCTGCCGAGGCTTACTAACGATTGTGCAGTTCTTCGGATATATTGACACTAGAAGTACTTCACCCATGTAGAAATAATGGTACTATACGTTGGCGATGTACAGCCACTGAAAATGTTCTGCCTTCTGGCAAGGCAGTTCCACAAGTTACATGGTCTTACGAATAGAATAAACAATCCTGGTAAAAGTGAATGTAACTGCATGTATATGCAGTGTCTTAGAAGCATCTTTAAGGGATCGTGCACCAAGCTGACATGGTCGTGTTAGAAGAAATCTGTATTAGGTTTAGCTACAGAGAACACTGAAATACATTCTTACTAGTATTTTTTTTAATTGACAAATGCAGGTTAGGAAGACATCTCCAAGGTCAAGAAATACATCTGTAAGAACATGTCCTGGGTTGAGAGACACAGGACTAACTTTTCTTCTAATGCTGGGGAAAATTGCACTTTTAGAAGACTCTAGTGTCTGAATTGGTGAAAATATTTACTTTCTAGCCAGCCAGGCTCTGCGGGATTCAAGTTAGTGTTTTCAAACCTTGCCAGGTGCAGGGACAAGGAGGAGCAAGACCTGGGCATTTGACCCAGGCTGGCCAACAGGATTATTTCATACCATGAACGTCACATTCAATATAAATTAGAAAAGTTTGCTGCCTAGCTCTCTCTCCATTGATGGCAGCAGTCCAGACAACTCCTTGCCCTGGTGCCGGAACCCTGAGGCCTTCCCTTCCTCCTGAAGCCATTGCACTCGCAGTGTCCGACATTTGCTGTCCCCTGCTGGGAGTGCACAGCTTCCTACTGATAGAATTGGCTGAGTATAATTCTTGTATATCTTATATCAGTATCGGGACTAATGCTGGTTCTTTAGTATTATTGTTAAGTATTTAGTCTTAGTCTATTAAATCTATTTATATTTCAACCCATGTGTTTCTTTGTGTTCCGCGATTCCCCTTTCCAGGTGGGGAGGGGTCATCGGGTGATAGAATAATTGTCTAAACGACAATAGATTGTTATGGGTTTTCTCAAACCATAACAGAACATTTGCTCTTGTTTAAGATATTCGAAGTCATAGCTTCTTAAGGGTTTGGGCAGAATGCTTATGAGAGGATGCTGCTAAGGCTGGGATTCTTTTCATGAAAAAAGGAAGAAGAAAGGAAGGGGCTAGAATTAAAGACTGAAGTACTTCTCTGTATTGACATTGCTTTAAGCAGAAAAACAAGGTCCTTCCTGATTTTGTTAGCAGTTATTCATCATATCGTATCTTACTGAATTTAGTTGTGGGTAATTTATGTATAAAATTTATGTAAAAATAAGTATGTTTTTATCCAGAATCATTCAGGGCACACACCCATTTTTCCACTCTGCATTTCACTCCCAGTAACATTATCATCCAGCAAAAGACTTTTATACAACAAAGGCCCCTGCATCTAAATAGATCCACAAGGACCTATGTGGAATTCATGAGAACTTGAGATCAACAAAGACATTAGCTATTAGTACACTCTTTTGTCTAAGATCTAATATCAGCCTTAATTCAGCATTAAAAGGCCTTACTGTAAGAGACTCTTTTTTTCCCCTAGAATAATGGAATATTTAAAGATTCATAAAACCATTGAGCTAACGACATGAATGTAATTGAGAAGAATTACATTGAAAAGTAATGTGAAAAGGAAAAGCAAGAAAGTGCATGCAGCAGACTGAGAAGGGGACCAGATTGCAGAGGAATATGTACTGGAGAGTAGGCAGAGAGAGAAAAAATAAGACGTGTAAATTGGGAATGTGAAATAAGGAACAGCAAAGCAGCTGCTATCAAAAAATAAATTGTACAGTGACCAAAATCAGTTAAATATAATTAAGCATGGATAAAAATATTTAGTCTCTTCTAGCACTATTCTTCTATGTAAGCAATTGCTGGAGCACTAAGAATGATACATACTTAATGAAAATAGGTAATCAGTAAGATTTACTCTGTAAAGTTCATGGACCTTATATGATGATGAAAATTAGTAAATAAGAACTGGCTTTTCAGTATTCCAAACTAGACATGGTATAATTTCCAAAAAGACTTGATATGGCACAGAGTCTAGTAAGCAGGCTTTAAATGCTCTGATCTTGCAAAAGACGGGCCAAATAAAAAGCAAATAGTATATCTGCTCAATGGAGAAGTCAGATTCTTGCGGTCAGTGCTGAACAGTGCAGTGTTCCTGCAGATTACACGTTCACCTTAGTGCCACGGAAAAAGGAAGTCTAAGTTCAAGCAAGCATTACGAATGGAAGCAAGGGTAGGTCATGGCTTTGATTCATATTAGTACTGCAAATTATTAAGACACACAATAGAGATCAGATCTTGATGAGCAGATCTGAGGTCCAGTGCTGAGAAGGTTTCGATTTCACATATAGTGTATCCTTGAGATGACTGTGAAAGAGAGGGATCAATTCCCACTATCATACTGGTAGACTTGTGTTGCTTCCTGTGCACTGGATAAGGCAATCAGGTCTCTATACTGAGTGGTTTACATTTACCGAACCATCCAAAAAACATCAAAAATTGTTAGATTTCACCTTGCAGTCGAGGTGACACGACCCAAAGGTAACAGCAGAAACCTGCAGCAGGGATTTCTCGGGGAAAGCTGGACAATCCCAATCAGCTGATAATGATGGGGTTCCGCTCTTCAACACAGAGCAACACCTTACCCAAATAAATTCTGCAGTTTCATGTACAGCCTATACCAGAAAAAAAAAAAGGGGGGGTGGAATTTACAAGGTCCAGTCTTTAGCAAACAATATCTTCAAGGAAGTAGAAGAGGGACATTTTACAAGGGCATGTAGTGAGAGGACAGGGGGAGTAACAGTTTTAAATTGAAAGAGGGTAGATTTAGATGAGATATTAGGAAGAAATTCTTTACTGTGAGGGTGGTGAGACACCAGAACATGTTGCCCAGGGAAGTTCCAGACCCCATCCCTGGAAATGTTCAAGGCCAGGTTGGATGCGGCTTTGAGTAACCTCGTCTAGTGGGAGGTGTCCATGCCCATGGCAAGGGATTGGAACTAGACGATCTTTAAGGTCTCTTCCAACTCTAACCATTCTATGCTACATTATGTAGATAAGCAGGACTTAGGGCAGCCTCTTGTTCACAGAAGTCATCTCAGTCTTTAGTGGTTTCTCCTGATCGTTTTACTTTAAAAGAGTATAGATTATTCTTATGTTCAGTCATACTTTTTCAACTTGTCAAAACATTATTTTCTTGGAAAATTAAGGAAAAGTAGTTTTCTTCACAGATAATAACTCTTAAGGTATAGTATCTCTCAGTGCAAGTCCATCAAAGTCAGTGTATTTCTGCTCCATCATAATTATTCTCCGCTCTAACTGCAATATTATGGGATAGTCCTAACCAATTCAATTAACAATTTTTTTAGAAGAAAACAGGTACAGCTAATTAATTCACGTTACAGTCTAAAAATTGATATACTGCCATCTAGTGCTTACTGAATGCACAACTGTACAGAGAAATTCTATTAATTTCAATAGTTCTTGGTTATCTATGATTGGCCTATAGCAAAAGAATAAGTAAAGTCACCAATACGCATGTAGTCATACATATAGAGAGCTTACCTAAGAACAGTAATTGGGAGTAATTTACACTATGAAAAGTGACACAGTACACTCAAGGAATCAATCTGAATATATATTGTTTCATATGCATATGAATAAGACTGAAGGATCAGTATTTGCAGAGTCTACAGCACTTGAAGGGGCACTCAGCAAAAATGAAAAATAGAGTAGATTGGGAAAGAGCAAGTGGGATATAGTTCATACATTGTACAAATTCTTTTGTTGTACAAAAAAGCAATGAAATCAAAGATATTAAAACAATAAAAGATTATATTCAGGGAGTCATAACAATCACAGAGTGTAGTTACTGCATATAATTTTGCACAGAGATTGCTCATAGAAAGTGAAAAGGATATCATGCTGCTATTCAAGAAATTTATTAAATCTTTGGATTTTTTTTTTTAAGAAAGACTACAAGGTATTGCAAACTCATTGTAAAGATTGAGAAAAGAGGTCAGGATCAGTATACTTAACTATACAGAATCTCTAGTAAAATTTGACTCTTATTCTACTAAATAAAAAAAAAAAAAGGGAAATTTAAGTCAAAGATAAAAATGTGGCAAGGTTTAGTCCAATAATTCTGGTACAAGCAGATGCTCATACAATGAATAGTTTATTATGGTGTTACTGGAGTACAATATGTCTATGCAAAAGAAGAACATTGTGATCCAGACTAATATACCAGGGAAAAAGCAGGTATCCTCAGAATCTAAAATATTTGAAAGACTCCCTTGTCAGAATGCTAATACTTAACCATACAGCCTATAAAGTTAGTTTATGGAAGCTAGTTCTTGACATACTCATTTTATGATTTGCAGAAAAAATACTTAGAAAATGGAAAAAGATGGGAGGGAACACCCTAATTTTTCCTTGAAATATCATCCTCTGCATTTACTTTAATTTTATCAGTAGTTTTCTTGAGGCAAATTATCTCAAACATTCCTCTTTTTCAATGAAAATTACCCTAGATGGTATATAATCTGAACCTAAATATTTTCAGAAATAGCTCTGCATTTCCCTTTATATAATTCAAGCAAATGTTTGTCATAGTCTGATGGCTTTATAATACAATATAAACAGAAATCTGATTTTGAAAAATCAGAAGAAAGTGATAAAACCCATAGTTTAAAATCACTCTGCAGAGGGAAAACTTGTCACTCTGCAAATTAGGCATTTGCTTAAGTCCTAAACCATTTAAAACTCTAAAACTCATCTTTAGTGCAAAGTAAGCAAGACACATTATGCTACCTGAAGTTTGACTTATACTTCCAGTGCATATTTCTAAAAAATAAATATGAAACAAAAGTTGTATCCCTTCTTTAACCTCAATTTATTTGCTTTTGAATACAGCTGGAAATTCAGTAGAATTTAAGCTAGAGCACCCATTTGGTTGTTCACAATTCTTCCATTCACTGTTCTGTTACGTCCTCTGTCTCAACTGTATTAAGAAGTCACAATTCTCTCTCTACAGCTGTATTAACCTTTATCTACCTATTTTCATCAGCCCTATCTCTGGACTTCATTACGGACACATAGGACATTTTGCTAAATAATTTGTACTAATAGATTCGCTGAATTAACCAATGGTCATGTTAAGCCTCCAGCATTCAAATTTGTATATTAATTGATGAAAGACTGAAAGAGTTTTTATTAATATCAGCATTATGCTCTTCTATTTTCAATAGCTTGCATTTAAAGGCCACAGAATTTTTAATGGGCATTTTATTTATGAAGCCAAAGCTTCATAGCAAGTGGCAGCTTTTGATTACATGATTACTGTGTCTAAACAGCCCCATGCTGTTCACCACAAAAAGCTTACACTTGCATGATGTGAAATTCTGAAACTATACATGGAGAGAAAGCTTCCTTTATTTTAAAGGTATTCAGCAGTGAACTGGTTTTGAATCTCCATGGGATCTTAAAAACTTACAGAAGCTTGAAATGAAACAAGTACCTGTGAAGTGTCAGTAATTTGAGGCTAGAATATAGATTGCGCTTACTGCAGTATGACTGTCAGAACTATTACAACCAATTCATGCAAATAAAATTGTCTCTACTGTTATTTTTACCTTTTCACTTCCCGTTTGTATTTTTAGTCATGCTGGGATCTGTCACAACTCCATATGCTCAGAGCAGAGACTGTATTCTTTATATAGAGCCGAATACAGTTTAAGTACTAATTGGACCTGCAATATGAATAAGAAACAGTAATGATAATTACACCTTGTAGTTGAATTTGAAAAAGGTTGTGAGCCCAATCCTGTTTCCATTCATGCCAAATTTCAAATAAAACCAAGAAGAAGAAAAGCAGATATTAGGCCTCTTTGTGAGGATACAATTGTGAAAGTTAGTCCCCAAATATTGTAATTATTACTGATATGGAAAAGGTTATGTGTAAGTACAGTATTTAATCCTGGATATCTTATCTACATGAGCTTTCCTTAAGGGTATCCGGCAAGTAAGGACATCATAGCATGGCCGATGGAGTTGCAGAGGAAGTAATTTAAGAACAGGCCATATCTTAATCTGTTTTAGACTCCCCAGCACTAGGTCAGCTCTCAGGAGAAGACCTTCAAGTCACGTGCACTAAAATGACAATATCTGCAAAATTTGCCAGAAGATGGAACAGGAATTGAGCCAAAGAGAATCTTATTTCATTAAGACATTGTTTACATCATTAAAACCTTATTTACATCATTAAAACATCTTGCTATAAAAATTTCCTGTGAATCTAGTAATTAAAATAATATATCAAAACCAAAACACAGATTGGGTGATCTAAGAACAAGAGTAGACTACTACTATTAAGATTATATACATATTTTAGGTAAGCCAGTTGAAACTGGCAGTCACGTATTTCTAAATATTATAACTGGTGTTGTGTACAGTAAATATTTATGTTCTTCAAATATTTAAACTATTATATGTATTATCATACATATTCAAACGAGTGCTGGTAAATGTAAACTTCCTGAGACTTTAGAATTCTAAAATTATACCCAAAATAATTTATTTGTTAGATTTTATTGCAAACACTTGTCTAATGGTGTGTATCAGGCACACTGGATATAAATATGCAAGCCATTGAACATATGTGTTTTGCAAATATACATTAGGCCAAATTTCCAAATTTCTAAATATAGATTGTTAGAAAATTATCTCTGAACAAGCACAGAGAAATGACAACAGCAGCAACTGTGTTCATGTTTTAAATAGTATGCTGCTGATGTAATGTAGATGAAGTATGTGTTTCTCACCTGACTGTACTGGGTATCTGAAGAAACAGACTAAATATAACTAGCATATAGTATTTTATGGAGACTTGCAGCAGAAGGAAGAGTACTTCTGCAATTGAAATTATTATGTTAATAAAAAAGTAGTTGCTTGAGCTTGGGTGTCCAAGTGACGAATCAAAACCCTGATTTTAGCTTCTTAGTTCCTAACTCTTTGAACAACTGTTCTAAATCACTTCATTTTTTTAAATGATATCTCTTTCCCCCCTACTGTTTCCCCTCAAATATCATCCTTACCAAATTTAGAATCCAAAGCCCCCCAATTAAAGGACAAATACATGTGTGCATTCATAAGCATGCATGTAAGCAAGCAAACAAAATGAGGGGAAACAAGAGAAATAAATATGTGGTTCAGCATTTTATTCGGGCATAAATAAAAGCAATAGCAGTTAAGCAATACAAAATGATATGTGACCCTTTTTTATAAAATACTTGTGTTATTTTTATTTCTTAAAAAAGTTAATGCTATTTTTATTTTAGAAAAACTGCTATAAAGTACTTTTAAATGAATATAGATTTATTTATACTACAAAAAATATTCTAGCCATTGTCATTAACTGGCACTGCTGTTAACTTCTTGGCCGTGTGACTAGTTACAATACACTGCACAGTAGCATTTCTGGTTATTCTAGAACAGATTCTAAGCAGAACAGACATTGTTCCTCCTTGCAAAACAAACAAAAGGTAAAAACTTTGTGCTTTTCAAGTGTCTGAGCAAAAGCTCAGACAAAGGCACTACGCAGGTAAGTTGTATAGTTATACAAAGAAATGGGAAGCTCTGGCAGTCACACTGTATCCTCATTAAAATTGCACAATCAAGTTTCAGACTAATCTATTGAACCACCCCTATTTTTGATGTTTGTTAGATCTGTGTAGATGTAGGCCACACCTGCCAAGCTCACTACTTGTCAAGGCAGAACACCTTACAAAAGTCACGCTGGTTACTTGAACAGCAACCAGTGAATTGAGGCCTCACGTCAGTGTCACAGAAAAACTTTGTTATCTGGCTGCTGATCAGTAGGATTTGTGTTCTTGTGAGGAAGGAAAAAAGAGGAAGCAGAGTACAGAAAAGAGAACATTTAGGCTGAGAAAGTGGAACTGAGCAGGCTCTTATTACTGGAGCTGGACTTGATCCTACTGAAAACAACAAGTTTAAGGCTTGTTTTTCATTTGAGGTAGTTGCCCAGGTCATTAAATATGTGTATCTGTGTAAAACAAGAACAAAGTAATCATAGAATCATAGAATGGTTAGAGTTGGAAGGGACCTTAAAGATCAGCTAGTTCCGACTCTCCTGCCATGGGCAGGGACACCTCCCACTAGAGCAGGTTGCTCAAAGCCCCATCCAGCCTGGCCTTGAACACTTCCAGGGATGGGGCATCCACGACTTCCCTGGGCAGCCTGTTCCAGTGCCTCACCACCCTCACTGTAAAGAATTTCTTTCTAGTATCTAATCTAAATCTCCCCTCTTCCAATTTAAAACTGTTACCCCTTGTACTGTCAGCACACTTCCTGACAAAGAGTCCCTCTCTGGCTCTCCTGTAGGCCCCCTTCAGATATTGGTAGGCTGCTATAAGGTCTCCATAAGGACCTTATGACATGCTATAAGGTGTAATGCAAGCTACAAATGTAAATGCTCTTGGTGGGAGGTTTCAGTTGGATATTTTCTACAAAAAGATGCCTGAGAGAAGTCACAGAAACAGAAATTAAAAACTTGGGACAGCTTGAAGAAGCCCATACCTCAAAAGCAGCTTTTCCCCTTTGGCACTTCTGCAGTCTTTCAAGCAAGGCAGAGCCACGCCAGCTGGTCAGGGTGACAGCCCTGGCTTCTCTTAAATAGCACATGAAGAACAATTCCATCCTGAAGATTATACTATCTTCTTGTCTTTCAAGACTGTGGTACACCTTTCATCCTCTTCAGCATCCTCACCAACATCAGCTCAAGGCTCTGGGATGGTCTTATAAAGCAAACAGAAGGTTAAGAAACATTCACAGATGAACGGAGCACAAAATGGGTAATACATATGCTGCTTTGTAAATTCATACTATGCACACACTTGAACACTGTGTCGTACCAGTCACTGCTATTTCAGAAAGGCTACAGCTGCAAAAGGTGAGATAAGCTAATGAAGATTACCAAAGAATAACCAAAGTGGTCAAGGAGTATTTGGCATACAAAAGGTCTCAAGGAGTAGTAAGAAAGAGATCCATAAAGCGAGTAGCACAGATACGGTGAGTGGCCATAGTCTCTCTCAAGAACAAAGAATTATAAAATTAAATCAGCAGTGGGCAGGTTTTAAAGAAAATGTGTTTCTTCACATTTCTTCATATAATACACAACCAGGCCAGAAATATCTTTGATGACTTACTATGTGCCTTGTGCATGCTAAAATTTTCCACGGTCTGAAGGGGCAACCAGACACCTTCGTGGAGAAGATCCACTGGAAATAATTAGGTGCGGAGACTGTCCCTTCCTCGGGAAGTCCCTGCAAGACAAATAGCTAGCCATGGGACGAGGTAACTCTGCACAGCAAGCCGAAAGTGACACTG
>JAHREE010122259.1:0-10505 GCA_033628505.1 Tringa tobata | reverse complement strand
TCCCTTACTTGGGTAATTGCGTGCATTGTGCTGGCTAAAAGTGAGCTGCTGTAAACACAGCCGCCTGCCTTCTGCCCGGCACCTTCCCTGCAAAACAGCCCCCACCTCCTCTCCTCCGCCTCCACCTCCCTCCACGTGCCCAGGCAAACTCCCTCAAGCCAAGTTGTTAATTTTTTATTCCGTTTAGCCATTATTTTCCTGTTTACATGTGCATGGATGAACGGAGGGGAACTCAGTTTGACTCCTCTCACGCTGCTGAGTCCTAAATTACTCTAGCGAGCAACAGGTTGAAGCAAATACCTACCTGCTGTAGACATGCCATGCTAAAGAGAAGAGGTGAGGTCTTGGTTTTGTGGCCCAGATAAGTGGGAACTTTGACGGCAGAAGTAGTGGCTTCCAAGCACCACCTCGTCTGCAGGAGGTGTGTGGACCTGGGTTGGCACAAGCCCTCTCCAAGGACAGTCACCCAGTGCTGCCTCTCACCCACTTGCAGTTGCTTATGGCTTTGCCAAACTTCATCTGATCTGGCTTCAGTGCCCTGTGCCAGGTCTTCGTCTTACACCGACAGAGCGGTTTGGTTTGGTTTTTGTCAGAAGCCCTTATTAAAATGATTCTTCTACTCCCGAAAACAAGGCTGGGGAAAATACACTCCTTGTGTGTACCAAAACCAGGATCTTCCTACTTTTCTCACGTTCCAGAGTTGAAAAGAGGAGAGGGGCACATACATTTGCGTGACAAAGTTGTACCTCTTTCTGTTGCCGTGAACTTCCCACTGAGTTTGAGTAATCAAATCCCTCCCAAGCCCCTCCATCCGCATGTGCTGAGGAGCAACACCCACATTGATGGAAGCTCCCACCTCCACCACGGCTGTGCCACCGGGAGGGAAGCCCCAGCGAAAGGGGTCCTGCTGACCTGCAGCACCCACCCCTTCCAACACCAGGAGCTACGTGGCTCCATGTCCACACCTCCCTGCTGTAGATAGCCATGGAGCCGCTGGCCACCAGCACCAAAAACCAGACCCCTCGTCCCACAGGCAGCGCGTGGGCGACACAGCCAACCGCCCGTGAAAAAGCTCCAAATGAACGAGGCTTCTCACTGCTTTCAATGCAAATGAAGACAAAGTGCTGCAGAGGCGGTGATGACCTCTCCTGCCAGCTGTCAGGAGGCCATGTGGAACGTGACATCGAGGATAAAAGACTTACTGGCACCCTGCACCAGCGATGTCCACTTGCCCCAGTAGTCACTAGACATTGTTCTTGCAGATGTACCAGGCGCTCTCCCATTTTGGGTCATAATGAGCTGCAGATGTGACAGGCGTTTCAGATTCTGAGTCTGCAGCAATGAAACACTCTACATAGATGCTTCTGCCTCATTTTTAGCTGCTAATTTTTAATAATGACAATTTGACTTCATTGTGCGCTCCATATACTATAACGGCCAATTCAGAAATCATCCTAAAGGGCTCTGATTGCTTAACAAATCTTGCAAATAGCTTTCTAGCATTTTTTGTAAAGTGTGTGCTCTGAAATTTCAGTGTCACTTTGATAGTTCTCTGGAGGGAAGTAATAAATAATTAGGAGGCACCATACTTTGGAGATACTGAGCCAATGCTTCAATTAGAAGCATCCCCATCTCACTTTTAAAGAACTTCAAAATCAGCATGAAAAAAAAAAACTGGTGTTATACAGAATATATTTACACACATCAAAGAATAAGTCACAGGCAAAAGCTTAATTAAACTGAAATTCGGGTTGATCAATTCATTCATACATTTCAGGAGGGAAAAATAGCTTATGTAACTCCAAGAAACTGTGATAAATGTTGGAGCAAGGCTGAAATCAAATCCCTTCAACATTGCAGGTTTTACTCCATCAAAAACCTTCACACTATTCCCATAACCCTTTCACATGGTGATGCAATTAGCTCCAATTTTTTGGTTGCTTTTGGCACAGAGCTAAAGCTATTTATATAATCCTGAGGTACCAGCTCCTCCTGCGGTTAAGAGTATAGTGAATACTGTATTGGAAACAACCTGGAGTTTCCCACAGAGCTACAGCTCCTCCATATCAATCTCCAGCACTAACTCAAAGTGCTGCTTTCCAGCACAGTTTATTTAACATTAACCATGAATATATATACAGTCTTAAATGCTCCTCATTTCAGGGAGGGGCTGCAATAATATAAGCTTCGCAGATGCCTGCAACACACAGAGCAAGATCCTTGCAAGTTGTGTCTGGATATCATTGCCTCCGAGCATTCATGAAGGCAGATATATTTTCCAAAGCACGTGTTGAAATGCTGTAGAGGAACATTTTTTTGTTTTACAAAACCAAGAAGCAATATTACATGACACCAAGTTCTTCCTTACTCTATTCTAAGTAACTTGCAACCCAGTTTTACCTAGTTTTACCCGTTTGCCAGTTCAAGTAATAACCCCGAGGAAAGGCTTGCAGTAACATACTTCACTTAACAAAGCTAAACTCTTTAACAGCTAAGCGCATCATATTCACAAAGGGCATATGTACACACTTATTTTGGATGCATTATTATACTTCACATATTCCTGCCTTAAACACATATCGACGGCACACATCTTCTGCAAGCGTATGGAAACGACTCCTGCCCACCAGGAATATCTGGAGGCAAGACTTTTGGATTTTTTATGTGAAGTTGTACTTATCATCCATATGAAAAACTTCACACAAATATTTCTGAAGAACAAAATCTTTTGAACTTCTTTATGATTTGCCCACCAAGTACAGACAAAACATAAATTCTGTATAATGAGAAGTTATGGTGTGCAAAATCTTACGTTAATTAGTTCATTTTGCTTCCTTTAAGAAGAGAGGAGGGTAGAGACAGAGAAAACATGCTCAATGCAGAAAACGAGTTTCAACTTCAGATTTGGAAGGAAAAGCATTCCTCCGTAATACAGATCATTGCAGCACATTTCTAGGAATAAAGTAAAACAAACCAAAACCAAAGGGGGAGGAGGGGATAGAACCTAAAATCTAGGTCAGAGGAAGAAAGGAGAAAAGTATGAAGCATCCTTTTCCGCGAGTCTCACAACTTGCTTGTGTGAAGGTCTCATCTCCTGCCACACTCGTGCCTATGTGACACTGGCTGCCTCCACGCAGCACAGGGAACGACAGGAATGTTAAACAAAGGGAGCCCACGTGGCACCTTCGGTGAAGCGTGAGGGATCACACCAGGGTAATAACATCTCTGGCTCTACGAAAGAGAGCTCACTTCAAGGAGAACTCACAGCCGGCAAAAAGATTTACTTTTCTCAATTAAAAAACAAAAAAAAAAGGCCAAGGAGCAAAAGGGGATCCCCAGCAACACTGTGCTCAAGGTAAAGCCTAAAAATATAGGAAGATTTTACTGCATTTTTTCATAAACAGACCAGATGTACAAGTGGTTCTTGCACCCCAAATTTTTATGATCCTCTATTTGCAATCTTCCTTCTGCTGCTCAGCCACCTGGTTTTTCATTTACAGATGGCTTTGAGATCACAGTTTGTTATTTTATTCAAACATAATTAACAAACACATTTCATTCCCCTACATCAACAGAGATCTGACTCCGTGATAGAACAACAAAAATGGAAAACTTCAGCAGATGTAGCTGGTTATTGCTTTCTCTCATCCTCTTAGAGATGTCTTCAATACCTCCATCTATTCTTGCTGTCTTTGGAAAAAGTCCTTTCCTATTGTACCAGGGACACAACTCCTACTTAAAGTCACTATGATTTTTCTTGTCTTTGAATAGAAAAGCAAATTAACTGATGAATGCATCTGTTATTTCCTTATCTTTTGTGTTAAATTAACCACTATCATTCTGAGTGACAAAAACTGTCTCTTACCATCTGCCCACTAGAAATTTGATTTAAGAGCGTTTACCATCATTTATTAATCTCTATAAATCAGCTTTTTTTTCTTTATTCTTAAGGCAGTGGTTTTGCTTTTCTTCTGACTTTTGCTTTTCTGTTGGCTCCTCCATGAAGCTATGTGAAGAGAGTAACACGGAAGGAAATTATTGGACATTGTACCTTCGCATTGCACTGCACCCGGACAAAACCGGAGCAAGTATAAATTTGAGAGCTGCACAGAAATGCACAAATTACTGGCATTCCATCAGAATTTCTATTTCTAGCATCTTGCCACCTCTTCATCCTCGAAGGCTAACTTGGGAGCTGTGAGAAGCAGGAGGGCAGAGAGGCCAGAGGTGTTCTAGCTCATGGGTGGCTTCCATGCCACCTGGAAGCTACCCTCCGGGATAATTCCCATGAGGCACAGGGCAGCTTTCTCACCATTCTCATTCCCAAAGCAGGTGTAAATACAGGTGGAGGGTGAGACCAAGTGGCGGAGGCACGTGTTGGGGACACAGGCTGCCCCATGTCTCCCACCCTCCCTCTTGCACCCATTTGCTGCCTGTCCACGAGGCACCTGCCCACGTGTGTTTTCACAGGTCTCAAGTGGGAGCCTGGAATGATGGGAGCCTGGGGTGATGGCAGCCCCACTCGTCCCCTAAAAAACTAGCTGGGGCTCCACTCGCAAGCTCAGGGCAGGGGTTGGCATGGCATTGGGGTGGGCAGCAGGGACAGTTCGTATCAGACACTTCCAGCCCAGCACCAAGTGATCCCAGGCTCCTCTGCTGATGACCATTTCTTTGCCCTTCCATGAATACAAAAGCAAATTAACTGATGAATACATCTGTTCTTTCCTTATCACGCATGTTCAAGTAATTACCACTATTCCCCCTTTTTCTGGCTACACCTACAGTGAGGTCAGTCATAAGAGCCTTGATCATCCACAGCACTTAATTTTTGCTGCTCCTGTCTCTGGCTTGGCTTGCTCTAGTCAGCTCCCCCTGAGCCAGTGCCTCGGCATCCTCCTGGGGACAACTCACTCTGTGGAGCACTCCCATAAAGTATGGAGAGGACCACAGGTATGGCCACCTCCACCCAACACAGATTTGTAACATTATCCCAATGGATTTTGTATGTTCAATTTGGGTCTTTTTGACCTCATACCATGCCCCAAGTTGTGTAACATGCATCTTCAGCTTCATGAAATAAAACCACCCCTCCAACAGACAGCGGGAAAACTCTGAACAGAAAAAAAAAAACATAAAAACCCCCTCAGGGCTACTGGAGCATCATCTAGGGCCCAAAGGAGATTCATAGTTAAGTACTATATGGGCTGGATGCATCTATTCTGCTCTGGATGGAGCTTGCCATAAGACATGTGGGTGCAAACCAATCTGTGCCACCTGGCCTTGGGGCTAAGGGTTAGTTCTGGCTTTCTTTTACATTAGTCCAGTGGGTCCAGGAGATAAAATATTCCTTCAGTTCGTCTGCCAACAAGACAGACATTTAGTATTTCAAAGCACGTTGTTCAGCTAGTAACTCTTAGCATCCTTTTTCATGCTTCTCGGTAAGCATTGTTCCTTGATGCTTATCAGGAGTCCCGCAACAACTCTGGACTGCGTCGCCTTTCTTATTTGACCTCTTCTAGTACCCCTTTGTCACTAACATTGAACCTTTAACAATAGTGGCTCCTACAAAGCACCTGCAAAATCCTTTTCTCCGTGGCAACTGCATTGGTTAGCACAGCAGGCCAACTTTCAACTGAGGCCTGTCTGTGCCTCAGTTCCCTAGGTGTGAAAGTAAGAATAATAACAACAAAAAAAACCCAAACAACTATTCTGTTAATACTTCCTTACTCACAAAGATTTTGAGAATTAAAATGTCTGTATTTCTTCCATTTTTCTACATTATGATGAGAATCTATTTGGCACTTGTATCAAAATATGACACAACTTTGTGAGCCTGGCTTCACACGCTCTCAGAGCTGTCACCACGTAATCCAATGTCAACGGGTCTCCACTCTTTGGTCCTTCCAGCTGCAAAGTGGATAATCCTACGTCCACAACTCTGTGGGAAGAATTAGGGTTGGTAAAATAGCTCAGTAGCCCTGAATGAGAATAAGAAGTTTGTGCCAGAGCGGTAAGGAGCCATTGATAACCGCAGCTATATTACTTTCTCAAATGATGTCTCCACTTGCCTCTGCAGGATTTTTATTCAAATTATGTAAGAAAACAGTTCTGCATTATTTCTACAGAAAATAAACTTAATTTCATTTTTTTCTCAGCTATTTTTTCAATCTATGCCAGAATAATTAAAAACCTTCAATGTCCAGGATTTGTCTGTTTTTGTTTTCAAATAAGCTTTTCTTATCTGAGAAAAGACTTTGTCATCTATTTTCTCAAACCGTAAGGGATTTACAATAGCTAGGGATTACAGCAAGGTTGGATGGTTCTTAATTTCTTTGTATCAACCTCTGGTGTCTTTTCCAGAATCCTTAAATCTTATCTTCTGTAGATGGCAAATTATCAACTGTTATGTTCATTGTTCTTTTTCCTATTTTATTTGTCCCACGTATCCTGTTTTTTTTTTTTCATTCCTTTTATAAAAACCTATAAAAGGACACAATATGTGGAAGAAAGATAACTATGTAATGTATTCCAGAGAAGATTTATCTATAATTTAGTAATTTCGCTTCGAAATCATAGCATTTGGATCAGTTTTGTTCCCATCTTGTACAGCAGTCACCATCAAAATATTACTTCCTTCTTGCAAGGGAAAGCTGTTACCATGGTATTCCCACTATTCCTAACACGCAGACTGGGGGGAAAATTGTTAAGGTCCCTAGAAAATTCCCTTACCTCCAATGCAAAGGTCTGCAGGGGTAGTTGCAACAGGACTTGTACCTGCGTTGCAGTTTGAGGGCAAAGGGAGACCAGTCAGTGGCTGGCAGGAGTTTCTCCAGCTGGAGAGACTCCTGCACTCAGTACAGTTCCCATCTGTTTCCTTGAATTATGATCGTTTTTGGGCGAACACCACAAAAATTTCACTGTGGTGTGGCATGAGAAAAGCTTGCCCATATCACGTCCGCTCGCATCTGAATTTTAAATGCTCCGTTTAAAATGATCGGCAGGCCCTGTTACCCAAAAATGGAAATTCTGGAGCGAGAACAGCTACATTTTCCAACTGTTTGCTGTGCTGTGGTCTGACTGAAACCCACCGTCGAAAAGCATGGAGAAGCATTTGCAGCAAGAAAGACATTAGTGAAAAATGATTAAGGGACACAATCACAGCCAGAGAGAGATCCTGCCTCCCAGGAAAGGCAAGAGCACCCGGGGACAGGGTTGAGGTGGCTGACGGGTGCCAGGGCTGGTTTGTTTCTCACTTTGAAGGCTACAGCTGCATCAGGGCTACAATTCCATACCGGAAAAAAAAAAAAAGCCACAAAACGCTGGATGACATCATTAGATACAGCTCCTCCTCTGGGGAGAGGAGGGCACTGGCAAGTCAGGGCTTCTCCTGAGGACAAACTCTTCAAACCACCTCCTCTTGGGCACGTGGGTCACATCCCCATGTGCAGAGGTCTGTCCTGGTCTGCTGGGCAGAGTGAAGAGCCACATGTCCTTCAGGAGGCTAACTCAACCAGGGACCAAGGATAGGCATCTTCCAGTTATAGTAATTCATTTGGAGGTTTGATGAAAAGTTTTGCTTCACTTAAAACATTTTCTGCCCCTTCTAGTGTTGAATCAAGTGGAAATTTGGAATGACATTTTCAAAATAAGAAGTTAACTTGTTTTTGTTTTGAAGATGCCAAAAGGGAATGTTTCAAACAATGCAAAATTATTACTTTTGTTTTATACTTAGCCAAAATGATTCAGTAAGCGGATTCAGATGCCCTAAAACTGGAGAACAACAAGCCAGTAGGACAGTAAATTTTTGCATAGCTGTAGCCTGGCTTTGGTTTCCTGCAGCGCTGTCTTTGCTGCAGACTTCACTTGAATTATCTGCACTTACGCTCTCCTCTCAAGCTGAGCTGCCACAGTGTGAAATGGCAGCGTGCAAGTGTCAGGATTAGTGAATGGGATGTTTTTGTTAGCAGTGCAAACAGATTACAGCACTGGCAATATGGTAAAGTGAAGTTTTTGGATGAACTGTTTATTTGACAAATACACAGTTTCAGAATCATTAGAAGGATTCACAACCTCCACTTGAATTTAGAAAATAATTTGATAAATATTTGATATGTGTTACATTGCAAAATATTTCAGAGAACTCCAAGCGCTCTGGTTTACCACTTCTTTATTCTTTTAAACAAAAGTTTTCTCATCTTTTATTTTAATACACTCTTCAGGAATGGCACTTAGCTGTTGCCAAACGTCTTGAAAGATCATTTTGCATCAATATTGACAGCATCGCCGTCCATTGCTTGTTCAACGAGCAACCTGAACAAGTCTCACAGCCAGAGAGACTGTTATCTGGAGTTGGCTGTGGGATAACACAAGCGTGACCTCCAGCCCGATGGGCAGCATCCCCGGTGTCACAGCCTTCCCTGCGGTGGCAAGGGACTGGTGGCTGTTGCCTTGAAGCCAGTTTTTTTCCCCTCCTTCTCCGAGGAGCATGACTGAGCAGCCCGAGCACCTCTGGGGGCAGAAGAAAATAGATGCATCTGGCAGAGCTCTACCAGGAGCCGCTCGCTCACTAGCTAGCGAAGCAGAAGACAAATACTCTCCTTTTCTGGCTCTCCCCAGGACAACCCACCCCTGAAGCCTGTAGCAACAGGAGCTGCTGAAAATGCTCCTTCCTCTTTCCCTCTCCACCCCCTGCCTCATCCGCCCAGAAAACAAATGTGTTCCTAGAGCACCGCCGAGGAAGGAGAGCAGTGCGCTAGGGCAAACTGTTAGTTGTCATTTTGAAGCAAAGCCTGGAAATATTTCTGTGGTGGGGAGAGCTGCCTGAGCGGCTGGCCTCTGGGGAGGCAGCAAGAAGGAGAGGGAACCCCAAGGGATGGCTGGTCTGCTGCTGCTGGTCCCCAACAGCCTCCCCGGGATGCCACAGGCTGCAGTAGCCACCGCCGGACAACAAGCTGCAAATTCCATCTATTGTAAGTCATACTTCAGTGAGCCACCATTGCAATCCTTTTCTCTATTAGATATTCAGCATCTACTCCAAAACAGTGTTAAAAATAACTGATTTACTCCCAGCAGGCAGATGGCTACTAAATCCTTCTCCATTTTTCCGCGTCCCATAGAACTTAGGTTTGTATCTTCGATATATACACTCTGCGATATTAAGATATTAGAAGTATTGAAAATACAGCAGTTAGGAAGCTGTTGTAATTAAATATACCCCCTGAAAAAAAGCTCAAAGTTGTCACTGAAACTATGCCAGAGCTGTTACTCAGACATCAATGGCACAGCACTGCCCCGAAATTAAACAGATGAGCAAACCTAAAGCGTCTTTGGGGCCCCTTTTACATAGGCTCGGAAATTGGCGTAATGTCTGTTTTTCTCCCAATACATCTACCGGGAAAGACAGCGAGGCTGAGCTGGGAGCTGGGCACAGGGCAAGCTGTGGGAGCCACAGGGAGGTGATCCGCAGGTGATGATGGCACAGGTCAAGCAGGAGGGAGCCAGACCCCACGTGTACAGCTGCCAGCCTCGGGGGCTGATTGTCCCCAGGCCACACATGTCTTTTTGTTCTCAGAGGGAGCCAGCCGGGTCACTCAGAAAGCAGTTTGGAAGGGGAACAGTATGTATGGGGCAGCCACTATCTGTCTGGGGACAGGACCCACATCCAAAGTAGGGAGATAAACTATGAAACAGTGCAGGTTCACACCTTTGTTCTGCAGAGCTAATAAACTGGGGTTTTGTTGTGGAAAAAAACCCCACCCAAACCGTTTAGTTATATATGACCCTACATCTACAAGAAGAGCTTTTCAACCATTGTTGGGCATTCAGCAGTATCATGAAATCCCTGAGAACAAGCCAGCTTGGACAGACTGGGCTGGGTATTTACCTCCCGAGTTTCTAAACACTTGCTAAGAAAAAAGCAGGTAAATGCCTGGTCTTCAGCAGGATCCTGAATTAATGGCTGGCAGCCCACCACCTGGCTAGCTGATCAGGACACCAGACTACTACTTGCCCAAATGGCTCCATGCCCAAGCTCTCGCCCAGGACTTTCACCATCAAGATAGAAGCCTAAAGGTCCTTGAAATCAAAGTGCAACTCTGCGTATGAAGCTGATGGTGTGATACTGCCCTCCCTCTTCACTTCAGCATCAAGGATGCCTCAGCCTTTAAGCCACGTACAAGGCGAGCACACCTGCCCTGAGCCTCTTGCAGGCTGAGAAGCTAATGGCGAGCTCAGATATATCATCCTAAGCGACAATTAATTGACCTCAAAGTTGCAGCAGCTCCAGAGGCATCATCATTGCTGGCTCTATTGTTTTTTAATGTGTCATTTGGAGAAGGTCAGCAGGTACTGTAGGAGACATACGAAGGACTTGCTGAAGCAGATTGCCAGCTCGAGAGAGGATTAAATTATGACTCCTCAGTCTCCAGTTTTATCTTACTGTAGGTGATTTGTGTGTGGGCCGGAAAAGAAAGGAACTGACTTCTCAACATTTCTCAAAAGCTCTT
>JAHREE010122255.1:0-15396 GCA_033628505.1 Tringa tobata | reverse complement strand
TGTCTTTTTCTCTAAATATCACATATTAGCCCTGCTAACCAACAGACCTGAGGAAAAGATATCTAAATCTTTAAGGAGACAAGTAAAAAGGAATGAGACAGTATGGAAGAAGAACAGTGAAAACCAGGGACTGTTTAGTAAAGACTATATTTAAAAATCTATTCAAGTTACAACACTTCTACCAAAAAAGTGTCAGAAAATCTATTATTTGGGTTTATTTAATACTTTAGCCTACGTAAGGCATATTTCTGTCCTTGACTGAAAGTCCATTAAATACCTGCCCCATAGTAGAGCCTTTCTCAAGGAGTAACTTCAGATCACAGGAGCTGGCGCATCGCTCTTTCCCGAGCGGTGTTAGAAGTTCTTTGTTAAAAACAAATTGATCTTGGTGGTAGCAAAATTTCAGCCAGGAAATACAAACCCTCTGTACAACTGGGAAGGAAAAACAAATCCAAAGCTTTCTAAAGATCTCTTTTTTTTTTTTTTTGGGGGGGTGGTGGTGGTGGTGGATTCAGCCTCACCTCTTTCTCCTGGGTGTATTTTCACCGATGCTTTGGGTGTTTGCTTTTGCGGAGGGTTCAAAGGGGTGTGTGTGGGGGCTCACCTGATGGGTGGCAGAGCTGGGATGCTCACTGCTCACTGGTGACAGCTCGATTAAATGCAAGATTTCAGTAGGACACAACGAGGCTTAGACATTTCCATGGATGATGAGTACCCCGGCGATGGCGTTAGGCAGATGTGTAAATGCTCGTGCTTCGGGGTGTAACCTGAAGGGAGAGACAGAGGAGCTTCCCCTGGTCTGCGTGAGGACATTCCCATCCTGGGGATTTTTATGCCTTTCCCAGGAAGATACAGGTCTGGATGATTTTAGCAGGGCGAGTTCCATGGCTTCAGCATAGTCCCTTGACAATTCCCATTACTCCTGCAATAGCAGCGGTGCCTTCCCTGCCCCTGCAAAGGCTCCAGGGCTGGCGAGAGGCAGCATCCAAGCGCCCAGCGTGGTCCTGTTCCTCAGGTTCGCTGTCAATCAATGAAAACCTCCAGAGCTGCTCCATCTTTTTGTTTTTATTTTTTTTTTCCTAAAGATGCAATCCACACAACACCTTTCCTTAAGCAACCCGGCGTAGCTCGTGTAACCCCATCTCCCTGTAGGTGCTCCCATCCCCTTTGCTTCCCGGGAGGCAAAGAGGAGAGCTCAGGGTAGGGTTCAGGTAGCCGTGGGCACCGTGAAGCCATCAGCGAGGCCAAACACCACCCATTTTATGATTTCATTGAATTTTTTTAATTTTTTTTTTTTTTTCGGGGGACTCTGCTGCATCCCGGGCCGCGAGGGGGGAATAACCTCTTTGATTTTATTTTTTTTTCAGTTCTCTCAGGCCAGACACACCACAGCCCTTTGAAACGCTCTGTGTCCCTTACCCCACCCATGAATGTGCCAAACCAACCTCTAGGACATGGATGGATGTCTCATGAGGACTTACGAGCTAGAGGACCCCAGTGCATCCCTTCCGATCATGCCCCCCTGTCTCCACAAAGCAGTGTAGCCTCTTCGGGAAGTGGTGGGAGTGAACATTTAGAAGATCAGCCTTCCGCTCGTAACACATTCCAGGAGGAAGGGAGTGGGATGAAAGGTGAGTGAAAAACCAGATGCCTTCCCATCCCCGTCCCCGGTCCCCGTCCCAGCACCCAGAGGCAGGAGGGGAAAAGCCCTTTTCCCGGCAGCGCGGGGCTCGGTTGGTGGTTTTGGGCGAGAATCCCCGTAACCAAACGGGGCCTTGCGGCCTTTCTTCCCGGCTTAAGGAATCTCCCTTTAGGGAAATAAGTTAGATTTCCTTTCAAGCAGCGGTCGGTCCTGATCTGACGTCTTACGGTTGGGTGCCGGTGGGCTGGTTTTGCCCCAGAATCCTGCGAGCTGCCAGCTTTCCAAAAAAAAAAACCTGTTGTTTTTTTTTTCCATAGCTTTTGGCTGTGAGTTGTGCTCTTTTATCTTTTTTTTTTTTTTTTTTGCATTATTTTTTTAATTAGGGTGAAAAATAGCTTAGCATAGGCGTAGCGAGCCACGTGCGATCTACCGTTGCGGTGTTTGATACCCACCATGTGTTTGGGGAGGTTTTGGGTTGGGATGCTTCTTCGCAGTGAATTTATCCTGAGTCCTTGGGCTGTTTTTCCCATTACGTGTGCATTCCGCAGGGATTTTTAGCAACCAAACGTAGGTCATACTGTTGGTAAACCAGGCAGAAAGGAAACCCCGTTGCTGCAGTCAGAGGTGGAGGGGGAAAATTCAGGCTGTGGAGGAATAAATAGATAAAAACAGAGCAAACTCATGGGCTGTGTATCCCTGTGAACAAACTAAACGACTGAAAACGAACCCGCAGAAATCGGAGACTGATCTAAACAACGGCAATTTTCATTAATGCAAAGTGACTCTGCTGTGTAAAGACCAGTGGTGCATGAACATAAGGAAATAATCGTAGTTTTTAAATAGTCAGAGGGTCCGATTTTTATTCTAATTACAGACAAATCTAGGTATGTGTAAATCTCTGTAGCGCAGAACGGCGTTTGACTTGGCTCTATTTGACTTTGATGTGCATGAAATAAATGCATGAAAAAAAAAAACCATCACGGTTCCCCCCCTGAGACGGCTCAACCCTCTCCCCAGCTGGACTCTTCACCATGGCGTTGCTCTGGGGTGGGGACCGTGGGCTCCAGATGTGGTTTGACAGCTTCTCAGGGCCAGGCTTTGCTCCTCCGCGGCTCCACTTGCTAACGAACACCTAATGAGGTAGTTCAGGGAGCGTTTCATCTCCGGCTGTGCTGCAGGCTCTGTGCCTACCTGTGGCTCTGGCTGCCTGCGTGACCTGATGGTGGACCTGCAGGCTGGCTTGGAAGGGTCACCGTGAGCATGGTGAAGACTAGGCTGTGATCAGCATGATGGGTCCCCAAGGCCTTCCATGCCTGGGGATGGATCCTGCAGTCTGTCAGATCAAGGAGACCATTCTTAGGAGCTGGTGGGGTTACATTTCTCTGGGTTTCTGCTGGTGGAGCTGGGGAGGAGATGCAGGGAGCTTGGCTCCCAGTGATCCAACGCTGCAACTCCAGGACCTGTGTGGGTAGAAACTTTCCCGGAGTTGGTCTGTATGGCCAAATCTGCAAAACCCAAAGATGCTCTTGCCCAGGCAGTCTACGAGCAATAATTAATTAAATAAACTCCACGGATGAAGACAGCCTGTTGGCTGCTGCATCTCCCCTGGGGGAGACGGCTGTCCTTCCTCGAGCCATCCCTTCCTGAGGACCCTCCTTCTCTGGGGCAAGGTCTGCAAACATCTAAACCTGATTCCCCCCATTGCTGAATCAGCCAAATTGCTTTTGTCCCGCTGTCCGGGGACATGCAAAACAGATGTCTGCAGCCTCCGGTGTCTACGACTGTCATGTCCTCCCCACTCCGCGGTATTTTCTTCAGGCTGAACCGGTCCAGCTTCTTCCCAGATGGTGTTTTCTAAACTTGGGATTGTTCTTGCTTCTGTCCGCTGGTTTGTTTTTTTTTTTCCCCCAGAAAATCCATATTTTTTTGAAGGTGCCTTGCTCAAAACTGGACTCAGGAGCAGAGCAGAGTCTTGGTTGCCGTACAGCCGGCGTTCCTCTGGCTGTATCGTCCTCAAATAACACACGGCCGCGGGCTGCCTGTGACCCATTGTATCCCCACAGAAGGACTGCCCGTTCCCTGCCCTCAGTTCGTGCCGTTTCTTGTTCCCTCTTGTTCCTTGCAACTTTGTGCATTTTTATTGGGTTGCATCTTATTTCATCCAGGCCCGTTGCTGGGTTTGCCAAGTCCCTTCTCTGAATTGCAGCCACGTCTCCCCGAGCGCCTGCGGGCCCTCATGGCTTGGTGTCACCCGTGTCTTCGGTCACCTTGCTGCTTCTTTAACACCCTCCTGGGCATCCAGGAGGGTAGTGGGGAAACCAGACCCACCACAGGCCCCCATCCGACGTGGCTTAACAGCTCATCTCCCCTGGTGTCACCTCTTTCTGTCCTTTCCATCTGTCTTCATGCTGAAGGAAAAGCACCCTTTGGGTTTTTCCCAGCCCCTGGTTTCTCCAGGGGAAGACGCAGACACTTTGCTCCCTGCAGAGCCTGTCGTCTGTCCATCCATCCCTTCCCAGGGCACCTCTTGGGATGTAACTGGAGGCAGGTTGCTGCTGGGGGTTTCTGCTGTGAGTAGGTCCATGGCTTAGCATGATGTGCCAGAAGGGCACTTCTGAAGACGTTGTGTCTATACGTTGGCCTGTGTGTGTATATATATACATCTGTATGGCAGGGTGTATTGTTTTCCTTCTAAATTTCCTCTAAATTTCCATATCAGCACCCAGATATACACGTGCTGGCTGAAGTCCAGTGCTTAATGGCTGCAGGGGACAGTGCAGGTGACCAGCGTGGAAGTCCTCCCTTTGCTGCTCACATCAGACACAGCGTTTCTGACAGCCATGCCGTGACTTTGCAATTAGCTCCTGGTAATTGGTGATTAAAGAGTCACTCTGCAGGTGGGCGGCTCACTGCTCCATGGAGATCGTTAAGAAGTTTGACTTTCCTAAGACTATGAAAACGTCCTTAGATGACCTCGCACCTCCTGGTTGCCTCTTCCCTAAGGGAAGGGGGAAAGCCCCACCACCGTCCCTCTGTGCTGGGGTGGCTCCTTCTCCCCAGCCTGCTCCTGGGATTGCCATCCCCTCTGGCAAGGGGGCTCTGGGACCATCATAACTCCCCAAAATTAGGAGGTGGTCCAGAGAGGTTGATGTAAAGGGAGAGAAGAGCTACTTCTGCTCTCTGACCCTCTAGAAAGGTTGGAGATGATCTTGATTTACCCAGAGAAGCTGTGGCTGCCCCATCCCTGGAGGGGTTCAAGGCCAGGTTGGAGGGGGCTTGGAGCAACCTGGTCTGGTGGGAGGTCCCTGCCCAGAGCAGGGGGTGGGACTGGATGGTCTTTAAGGTCCCTTCCAACCCAAACCATTCTATGATTCTATGAAATGGGGTTTCTACAAGATTTAATGTCTGTGAAGTTGCACCTTGCTTCTGAAAGTATCCCCGTGGGCTTTGCCATTGGCATGGACATGCACCAAAGGCAGATGTCCTCAGGGGACATGGAATCAGGCAGATTTTAACATGTCGTTGCTGAAACAGGGTGGGTTTGTGTTAAATTGAGGTTTAGATTCAAACCTGTTGGTCCCTGCACTTCCCACCTGAGCTGGAGACAGAGGGCTTTCTGCTAACAGCTCTTAATTGGCTTTCTGCTAATGGCTTTTAATGGTTTTAACCAGATCGATTTAAGAGGCCTCTGACAGTGGGTTTTAGGACTGTTTAGGACTGTGGCGTGTCGGGACTTTCAGAAAAGAGCAACGTTCAGCCCCTCCATGCTCGGTAACAGCTTTGCCCCCATGTTTGGTGTGGGGCTGATCTCCTTCTGTGCAGCATTTGAGGAACTTCACTGAAATGTGAATCCTGACCCATGTCAGAGGGTGGAGAGCGCAAGCAAAAAGAGCCATTTTGGGGCTGTTAGCATCACCTCTGCTTGGATGTGAGTGGGGTTTGGGGTCTGGGATGTCCCAGCAGTGGGACTGTCCTCCTTGTGTTGTCTCATCCCTTTCTGAAGCAATTCTGGAAAACCTTTGATGTTGGCCACGTTAGCAAAGGTCATTGGAGGTGTCCATGAAGGTTGTCCTCATGCTGGTGGTGAGCAGAGCATCAGAAGCCCCAGCCAGGCAGCAGAAGCACACAGTGGGTAGAAATCCCTCCCAAAACCAGTGCAAGCCCCCACTTCTTCCCCTTTGGTGGGCACGTTGGGCAGAGGAACCCCATTGGGGCAGCCTCACCTCCAGCCATCACTCCTTCCCCTTGGGCTCTCCTGTGCCATCAGGAGGAGGGGGGGTCCATCGCCCACTTGACACATACCCCTTACATCAACTCAGGAATGGTCAAAGAGAGGGGAAGTACTGCTGTTAATTTGTATTTAGCCCCAAAAGAGGTATTTCCCGAACCTCCAGCTGCTCTCTCCATTCAAGGTGTGGGGTTTGGTGCTGTTTGGGGCTGAAACACTGGTTTTTCATTGTTACTGCAGCCGTTGTTGGTTGAGATGGGGCTCCTGGGTGTCTCCCTGGTGGGGAAGAGGACAAGGACTAATGGACAAGGGTATTGCTGGGAGCGGAGCGCGTGAGCTCAGGAGGCTACGGCAGAGCTATTGTTGGGTGGTAGGTGCTAAATAAAGCAGGTCCCGATTTGGCACAGCATTTGAAGCCTTCAGGATGCAAAGCAAAAGCATCGTCATGGGCACGGTGTTGTGCTGCAGCACAGATATCCACAGGGACCCCCCCTCTCCCTTGTGGGGTGTCACCACGGGCCCCCCAAACCTGTGAAACTGGTAGCTGCTGAGCAGGCTGGAGCTGGGGATGCTCATCTCCCATTGCTTTCTCCGTGGAGGACACCCCATCATGGGGTCTGGTGGGGTTTTCCCCTCCCAGGTACCTCCTTGTGAACCCATGTTGATGTCAGGAGGATGAAAGTATTTTTAGACACCCAGCCAGCCAGGCACAGAGGTGCTACGCTGCAGATAATCTCTGAGAAGGAAGAGGTCATTTCAATTGGTGCATTTTGAGGCCCCTTCTGAAACAGATTGTGGGACCGTCTTTGATGGCACATCATTTTCCCATGCTCAAAAAAAAATAATAAATAATCCCTTTATTCCTCTTAAGCAACCACTTAAATTAAATGACATACCATCTCCCCTCGTGCCATAAATCAGTGTCTGCCATCTGCAAAACAGCCATTTGCTTGTCCTAAGCTCAACCACGCCGTTAGTTTCGGTGGTTCCCATGTTCCTGGGAAAAGGCTAGCGTGGAGCTTGGCGTGCAGTGGCATGATGCCAGCTCTCCGTGGGCTAATTCCTGGTGGCTCAACCACAGAAACTTCTGAGGACGTGTCCTCATCTTGGGGCTGGTTCCTCCTACCATCAGTATGCGTAGCACTATGTCCTCATCCAAGGACTGGTTCCTCTTGCCATCCCTATCCATAGCACTATGTCCTCCAAAAGGTCTATGAAGTTCAGTATGGTGTCTGGAGCACCAATGGGATGGTGGATGGCACCTAATCAACTCCTCATGTTGTTGTTGATGCTGTTGTGCGTGGCTAAGCAATCTCATGGACTCAACGGGAGCTCTCTTCTCCTTACCTTTGTGCTGCAGATGTCCCAGCCTGGCTGAAGAGCCTCCGGCTGCACAAGTACGCCGCCCTCTTCTCGCAGATGACGTATGAGGAGATGATGGCCCTCACCGAATGCCAGCTCGAGGCACAAGTACGTCCCATGTCGGTCGTGAAGGGGATCAGCCGTGATGGAGACATGATGACATGTCTCCAGCACCTCTTTTTGTCTCTTCACGTGGAAGGCGGTTTGGCCACAGGTGGTTGGGAAGCAAGCAGAGAAAGGGGAATCAAGACTTAGGGAGTGGAAAACTGAAAAAGGCCTTGTCCTAGATTTCTTACTGGAGTTCCAGCATAAAAGTCCCATCAATGGGAGATGTGCTTGGGTTTTTTTTCCAATTGGGATGAAGTTGAGGAGTTTCAGGGGCACAGACCGCAGTACCCAACTCCTTTAAAGTCAGTGGGGCTTTGGTGGCCGATTGCCTTGTGAACCTTTGAAAATGTCCCCACTTTCAGATCTACCTCTGTGTTATCCTGGGGATGAAGAGAGCCGGTCCACACCTTGCCCTCCCTGTGTGAGATGTACTGGGGAGGGACAGACTAGCTGGAAATGTCTATCTTCAGCACATCTCCGAGTGATTTTTCTATGCCCCCTGCTAATCTCTGCACTCAGAAGCTTGATTAATGTATAGCAGCCCTTTTTGTTTAGGGGAGGAGGGATTTGGGCTGACCAGGGATGTCCTGTGGAAATGTTAACACCGGGTTTTTGTGCTGCTTTTTGCAGAACGTTACCAAAGGCGCAAGACACAAAATAGTCATCAGTATCCAAAAGCTAAAAGAAAGACAAAACCTGCTCAAATCTTTAGAAAGGGTAAGTAATCACAACCATTGTGGTATTTCCTCCTTTTCAAAAAGCCAGGAATGAATTCTGGGATGAAGTGCTCTTTGGTTACACACGTTGGGATCTGTTGCTGGCTTTGCTGCATCTGGGTGGTGTCTCAGACACTTCTGTACCAGATGCAGATTTTATTTGGGGCTGTATTTTTGGGTCCTAACCCATCTCCACGCTGGAGTGACATACCCTGGGATGGATATACCCTGCAGCCCTGGTACAAGTCCTGCCCAGCTCCAGGGTGCCTATAAACACCTGAGCTCCAGGTGTTGGAGGGCACCATCCCAGCGATGCTGATGGGAAGGTGGTCACCCATCCGCTAAACTGGGCTACAGGACCACCACTAGACATCATGGTCCTCTCTCCCCCGCAGAGTAAGCCTTTAACCCCTAATTATCCCTTGGCCACTCAGTTAACTCTCCCATCTTGATGCCACTGCCCTTCTCAGGAGACCTCTCCAGGCAGAGCAGTCCTCATGGGGACCCCCCCGCCCCGCCCCCGCTTCTCCAACCCCCAAACCAGACATGATTTCCTAGTGTCCATCAGGTCAAGGACCACTGTGCTTTTCTGGAGCATCATATGGGCAAGCTGTCCCCAGATAAAAAGCCAGACACAAGTGTCAGTGCCCGAACGACAGCGTGGATTTCCAAGGAGAACACACAGAAACTTCTTTGTCCCTTCAACAGAAGCTCAAACTTGGCCGAAATGGCTTTTAAGGAAGGACCAGCGCCACAGACTGGCTGGGAGCAGCTCACCCTCACTATTTAGTGTCGCAATATTATATTTATTATATTTAATTGCACCGTCTTCAAACGGCAGCTTGCAGAGCCTCCCGCTAGGGGCTTTTAAATACTTAGGTGGTGTGTTGCTATTTATTGGTGTTTTGGTTAGCTCACCGCGCCGCTATTTATTTATAATACGGGATTGTACCCGGAGCGTGGCGGGAGCTAATAAAGCCGTATTTACCTCCGTATATTAATAATAACTATTAAATCCCAGAGACAGCCTGCTGGATTGAGCTTGCCCGGGCTATATGTTTTCCAGGCGATTGCCCAGCCTCTTCCCCTCGCTTCTCTGCCCAGCTTTTGAAATATGGTATTGATTGACTCTGGCAGTGCGGGAGGGGGAGCCCCGTTGAGCTGACACAACCAGCCACGCACGCCCTAAAATAAGGGAGAAAAACCTCGGGGGCTGCTCTTGAACCCTCCTGGGGTGGGTTTGGGCTGTGGGGCTGCGACCGGCTCCCACTTCGCTGGGGCTCGGAGCTGCCTGTGAGCTGCTTGACTTGGGAAGGGATGTCTCTGGTTTTCCAGGCTTCCCATCCCATTTTTATTTTTTTTTTTTAATTTTATTTTTTTAACTAAACAAGAGCATGTGTGGGGCTTGATTTGTTTTTTGGGCAGTGTCTCACTGCTAAAGATTGCTGCTTTCTTGGAAAGAGCAGCTCCACCCCTCTCCGCCGGTTAGCAGAGTAAGATTTTTTATTTTTTTCCCCAAAAAAAAATACTGCCCAGCAGACTGACGCCAGGTTTTCGAGAAAAGTGGAGCTAAGACATCCAAGAGCAAGCTGGGGGGTGCAGCAGGAATGAGGGTGAACAACCATTTCAGGGGCTTCAGCTGACTCCCTCACAGCCTCTGCACCCACTTTGTGTCTCTTCCTTAGGACTCACCCCAAAAACTGCCTCTTCCCAAGCGGCATCCCAGGAGCCAGGCCCTGCAGGAGTCTGAGATGAGCTGTTCGGGTCCAGGCTACATTAAAACCAAAAATAGAAATATTTCCCATCAGCGGGAGGAGGATATGGCCATAGAAAGGGAGTTCTTGATCCATGCTATAACCAAGAGCAAGGCTGGGGGTGTACCCAGATCCTCTCCCCGCAGGATCTCCAAGCTGAATATTTTTGCTACAGGGATATAAGTTTACCTGCAGCCTCATGGTGGCTCCTTCTGTGTCCAAGTGCAGCCCACCCTGCTCCCCTTGAAACCCTCCCTTCCTCTCTGCATCCACTCCCCCAGCCCATCCCAGTGTGGATGGGCACATCCCAGCTTCGCTCCTGCAGGATGAGCTCCTGCATCCCGGCGTGGTCCTGGGCTCTGCGGTGGTCCCAGGGCAGAAGGATGCTATGGTGAACTCTCTGGGGCAGAGGAGTTAGTGGAGAGCCAGGCTGGAAGGCAGTGCTGGAAGCTTAGAGACAAGCCCACATTAAAAAAAATATAATTCCAATTAAATAGGGCTGAAATGCCGCAATTATTGCTGGGGAAGGAGCAAGATACCCACTGGTCTGGGCATTGAAATCTCACGGGGTGAGTTGCTCTCGTGGGGTTTGCAGCTTCCTGGTGGAAATTTGGAGAGGCTGAAGCTGGATTGTTGCTGGGTTTGGGTCCCAGGGGTTGTGGGTCCCAGTGGTTGATGGGGCACGTTCATCTCTGGGGATTCAGGTCTGAACGCATCCGTTGGATGTGGCACAGTCCCTGCAGCAGCTCCACAGTCCCTGGCTCTAAGCAAAGACCTCCTGGAGCAGGAGGGAGGCCGTCAGCTTTGCTGGGGATTTTCTGGGGCGTAACGGTGGGGATTTGGTTCGTAGCCCATGTCCCCTTGTCCCTGCAAAGACGAACCCTCTTCTCTCCCCTCGAATCCGCAGGACATCCTGGAAGGCGGCAACTTGCGTGTCCCGCTGCAGGAGCTACACCAAATGATCCTCACCCCCATCAAAGCCTACTCTTCCCAAAACTCCAGCACGGAGGAGCACAGCCGGGACGGGGACTCGCATCACCCCTCCTCCCTGCTGGGCTCCGACAGCCAAGGCTCCGACTGCAAGGACTCCGCCGCCGGGGGGATGCAGCAGCACCACTTACCGGGATGCGAGGGAGAGTCGGGGGGTGGCCCTTTGCCCGAAGGTGACCTGCCCGGACAGTTCACCAGAGTGATGGGGAAAGGTGAGCTGCTCTCACTTGGTTTTGGTGTCCTCGCCAGGGAGAGCTGCTCCAGGGCAGGGTGCGTGCAGCGGCAGGGCTGGCAGCAGCCTTTCCCCGCGCCCCTGCAAGCAGCAACCCTAGGGGTGAGGATTTTATTATTTTTTTTTGAGGCCCCGTTGTGCTGTGGGAAGAAGTAAGAGCGTGGGTGGGGAGGTGAGCAGTGAGTTTTTGGGAAGGGCGGTGATGGGATGGGCTGCCTGCCCCAGGTCAGGGGTGGATAGCATCTTCTCCCTGCTACTGTTTGGGGACCGATAGCATCTTCTCCCTGCCCCAGCTTGGGGATGGATAGCATCCTCTCCCTGCCCCAGCACAGGGATGGATAGCATCCTCTCCCTGCTCCAGGACAGGGATGGATAGCATCCTCTCCTTGCCACAGCTTGGGGATGGATAGCATCCTCTCCCTGCCCCAGGTCGGGATGGATAGCATCTTCTCCCTGCCACAGCTTGGGGATGGATAGCATCCTCTCCCTGCCCCAGGTCGGGATGGATAGCGTCCTCTCCTGCCCCAGGTCAGGATGGATAGCATCCCCTCCCTGCCCCAGCTCAGGGATGGATAGCATCCTCTCCTTACCCCAGCTCAGGGGTGGATAGCATCTTCTCCCTGCCCCAGCTCAGGATGGATAGCATCCTCTCCCTGCCCCAGCTTAGGGGTAGATAGCGTCCTCTCCCTGCCCCAGGTCGGGGACAGAGCATCCTCTCCCTTCCCATTCAGAGCCCTGGGAGCATCCCACTGGTCCAGAGGTGTTTTTAGCAGCCCCCTTGGACCTACTCTTCTTGCGTGGGGGGTAGCACCGGTGTGTGGACTTAGTGTGAGCTGTCCCGAGTACAAATCAGCTGGGTCCAAGCCTCTCTTTAAGCCCTAATTTAGATGCAGGACATCCAAAACCCTCAGGTGCCATTCCATAGCTGATGTGGGGCTTTGGAGCAGGATAAACACACCGGGAGGTGCACAGGAGCCACGTGAGGTGTGAACTGACCTCCAGTGCCATAGACGGGGCTCTTTGAGCAAATTTCTATGAGTTTGGGCATGTCCTAACTGCCTTCAGTGGCGTTTGAGTTGTCAGTGCTGGCTGCCTGGAGGGAGATCTCCCTGGGGAAGAGGGGAGGGGAATCTCATCACAGGCTCACACAGACCGGGAACAGAAAGAAACTCATTGGGATCCCACGAAGAAGTATCAGCCCCGTCCCTATTTCAGGCTTTTTTTGCAAAAAAATAGGTAACCTTTTCTAAACAAAGACTTGCTGCAGAATTTCTCCCCAGCTCCCTGGCTGCAAGCAAAGACAAACCTGGGTTTCTGGCCCCATTTTAAACCCGCTGATGAATTCAGCCCGTGACAGACGCCCCCATCACACACGAAGCTCTACGTGTGGCACAAGCCTTGGCAGGACGAGGTGTCCTGGACCACGAGGCATCCTGGACCACGAGGCATCCCTGCCCAGGGGTTACAACAGCAGAGCCTCATTTCTTTGTCAACTCATTTCCACTTGCTTTTACGGCATTCATTCCAGAAGAGGTTAAATCTCATCGGGAAAGGTGGGAATCAGTTCACAGGGGAGGTGGATTTTGGCTGTAGGAGCAGGAGCTCGAGCCAGCGGTGCCTTTGGTGTGCTGTAATTAGGAAAAGGGAATAATCTTGCCCCCCTGATTTGCTCCGGTCTAATTTTGGTGACTCCGATGGTGTTGCCTGGATTTACACCAGCGTAACGGAGAACGGAATCTGGCCCTAAATATAGGACAGCACAGCAGGAATTGGGGAAGGGTGGGTTTTTCTCCCTGATGAGAAGACTCACCCGTGGGACAAGGGAAACGGGACGTCCAAGGCATTTGTTGGACTCCTCAGACCCCAGTTTGGTGTCCCCATGCCCATTTCTCTTCTCTTCTCTATCTTTTTTTTCCAGTATGCACACAACTTTTAGTTTCCCGACCCGACGAAGAGAATATAAGTTCCTATTTACAGCTCATAGACAAATGTCTAATCCACGAGGTGAGTCGTGACGGATCATCTAAAACTGTTGTTCTCATCACTTAGGAACTGTTTCCAAAGTATCTGTTTATGTAAACCTTTTGGTTCCTAACACAAATATTTTTTTGGGGGGTGGGAGGGTATTAATAGTGATTCTGACAGAAGAGGGCTGGAGTGGGTGGTAGCTCCAACGGGGTGCGTGGGAATGTTGCTCCCCCCTCTCCACACTCGCTTAATTGCTGAGACCTGGAGCTGGGAAATTCATCCAGCTCCTGATGGTCTGATCAGCCACTGGATGAAAGGAGGTGCCCAGGGACAGGACAAGAGGAAATGGGCACAAACTTGAACATAAGAAGTTCCACCTAAACATGAGGAGGAACTTCTTTCCTTTGAGGGTGGCAGAGCCCTGGAAGAGGGTGCCCAGGGAGGTGGTGGAGTCTCCTCTGGAGATACTCAAACCCCACCTGGACACGTTCCTGTGCAACCTGCTCTGGGTGGACCTGCTTTGGCAGGGAGTTGGACTAGATGATCTCCAGAGGTCCCTTCCAACCCCGTAGCATTCTGTGATTCTGTGAAAAATCCCGGGATGAACATGCAGGTGATTTCTGTCAGACAGACCCGGCCATCCCTTGGCATTGCCACCTCCTGTCTGGCAGCACGTGGTCTTGGCATTTTGGCACCAGGGGCATTTATTTCTGCTCTTGGTGGATCCGCTTTTACTGGGTGATGGCTGCACACCCTCTGGTAGGAGCTTTAAGCGTTTGTCAGTTATTTGTTTATAAAAGAAACCCATGCTCTCAAAGCACATGAAATAGGTTGCCCAGAGAAGCTGTGGCTGCCCCATCCCTGGAGGGGTTCAAGGCCAGGTTGGAGGGGGCTTTGAGCAACCTGGTCTGGTGGGAGGTGTCCCTGCCCAGGGCAGGGGGGTTGGAACTGGATGATCTTTAAAGTCCCTTCCAACTCTAACCATTCTATGATTCTGTGATTCTGTACTTCTTGAAATACTGCGGTGTCAGCCAACATTTGGCTCCCAAAATATGGGGTGGTGGCACCCCCTGTTTGGGTTTGCTGCAAGAGAGGTTTAGAGCCGTGGGTATGGTCTTCTCGGTGCTTGGCACAGGCAGAGGCAGTGGGAAATAGCTGTGGGAGGGGAGAGCACGTTGTGGTCCCACTTGCTCCCCTCTCAGAGAGCATCGGAGCCTGGAGAAGGTGCCTGGACTCTCTGGACAGCTGAGCAGGGCATCATGGAGGGAGCAGAGGTACCACGAAAAGGCCAAGGACGGTGGGAGGAGCAGGTTCCCGGGGCTGGAGAGCAAAGGCAGGAAGACACAGCAGCTGCAGAGGAGCTCATTTTCCAGGAGCGCCCGGGACAGAGGTGGTGACGCAGTGTCACCCCACCGGTGCCAGCCTGTGTCCCAGGATCTCCGTCTGCGTCGGCTCCGGCGTAATCAGCGCCGGGAGAGAGCATCTCCTCCAGAGGGTGGCTCGGAGCAATCAAGTCAGGCGCTAATTAGCCTCCAGATTGTCCTCTGGAGACCTCTGCTCCTCTCCACTGACGGTGTGGAGACGTTGGGTGTCTAAAGTTAGTGGTGACAGGCACGTGGGTGTCCCCGTAACCCACACCGCCTGCCTGCAGGTCTGGGGCATTTCGGGTGACCTGTCCCCTCCCCGGGTGACCTGTCCCCTGCCCGGGAGGGTGATGGAGCTCTCCCTGGGTGACCTCCCATGAAGGATGTCAGTGCCAGGAACAGAGCAGAGCTCTGCCCAGTCCCGGGATGGAGGATGGGATGCAGGATGCTGCAGAGCAGCTCTGCTTTCCAAATCCCGGCGTTTTCCAACCCCAGCAGCATTTTCTAGAGCCACGTCCAGGTGACAAGTGTCACTACCAGTGGGGACCAGCCAGCAAACCCTGGCAGCAAGCAGGGAGCCGGGAGCACGAGCAGTGGGTCTGGGGGCGAGGTGGGGTGGCAGGGAAGCTTTGGGGGAGCCCTGATCTGCCCCGGGGGGAGGTTGGCAGCCTTGGGGGCAGAGCCTGGGGTGCTCCAGGAGCTGCTGGAGCGTTTTCTCCACCTGAGATGAGTAAATCCTTGAGAGAGACCAGGGTTTCCCTCTGGGCTCGATGATGGGGCTCAGTTCATGCCACCTCCTGCTCCAGCTGATTTTCTTCACAGGCATCCCCGCTGGCTTGGTCCAGAAAAATGCTCATCTGTTTCCTATTTTTCTCTCTTTTCTTTCGGGCAGGCGTTTACAGAGATCCAGAAGAAGCGGCTGCTGTCATGGAAACAGCAGGTGCAGAAACTCTTTCGGTCTTTCCCTCGGAAATCCCTGCTGGAGCTGTCGGGCTATCGGCAGCAGAGGAGGTACGTGGGATTCCGGGAGGG
>JAHREE010122252.1:0-20443 GCA_033628505.1 Tringa tobata | reverse complement strand
CCCTGATGCTGAGAGTCCTGTGAAGACAGACCCAAGCCGGGGTTGGGCAGACCCGGGCCAGGGGTCTTTAAGTTCACCTCAACATAAAACCAGGGTGCCCTTAGAATCATAGAATCATCTAGGTTGGAAGAGACCCTTGGGATCATCGAGTCCAACCATCTACCCTACTCTACAAAGTCCTCCCCTACACCACATCCCTCAGCACCACATCTAATCGTCTCTTAAATGGGTTTTTTAGGTTGTTCATTCTATACTCTATTCTACGTGCTAGTCTATATTCTACATGCTATATTCTATATAGTATATATTCTATATGCTCTGTGCTCTACCCTATATGCTATATCCTATATGCTGTATCACAGAATCACAGAATATTCATAGTTGGAAGGGACCTCTGAAATCATTCTACATTCTACACGCTATTCTGTACGTTATATTCAATATTTTATATGCTGTTCTACATTCTACTCTATACTCTATTCCGTTCACGTAGGACATGAAGGTTGTGATAGCCACGTTCAACTTAGCTTCTGGAAACACTCAGCACATAGCTGGAGTTTTAGTATGGTCTTTATCACAGAATCATAGAATGGTTTGGGTTGAAAGGGGCCTTAAAGACCATCCAGTTCCCAGCTCCCACCAGACCAGGTTGCTCCAAGCCCCCTCCAGCCTGGCCTTAAACCCCTCCAGGGATGGGGCAGCCACAGCTTCTCTGGGCAACCTGGGCCAGGCTCTCACCACCCTCAGAGTGAAAAATTTCTTCCTGCATCAAAATCCCTCACCTTCCAGGTTCTGATGTGGTTTTTTGCATGTCCCCCCCCAGCACTGGGATAGAAGAGAATATAGTATATATAGATTAGGGTAAGGAGTCAACATGAGAACAAGGGTCAAAACCAATCATTCCTTCTTTGCCAGCTCAACAGTTTGTGGGTTGAGCACAACAATCTTAAGAACCACAAGCCCAGCCTAAATCCACATGGATTCAAGATTCAACGCAACCATTTGAAAGTAGAAAAAAATAGAGCTACAAGACAGGCCGGGGGACCTAAACCAGCTCCCCCTACATCCCAACAGCAGAATCCTCAGCAGCGAGGCCGAGAGACGTGAGAAATCCCTTGCTTGGCCAAGAAAAAGCCATCTACATCACTAATCACCCTAAAGCAGGAACAAAACAGCCCGTAAATCAACCGGAGAGCGGCGTTGCAACTTGTACCAAAGGTTGTGACAAAATTAAACCCAGGATGGGAACGCCGAGGAGGCAGCCATCAGCTGACAAAGTACATTTCTTCCCCGTTCTCACTTCTCGGTGTAGTCGCTGTAAACATCCAAGACGTTGCTCTAATTTATGCATTTAATTAAAAGATAGCTCTAACACTCGTGCTGTTTATATTTAACCCGACGCTGCAATGAAAGCTGTAATTTTGTCTGGGATTTATATTCCGTGCTCCCAATTTATTTTGATTCCTTGATTTAAACACACACACACAGAAGTGAAAATGTGTCAAATCATGAAAATGGAAAAGATTATACTCCATTATCTAGTTCATCTGTCAACCCGGGCAGAAATCTTCCGAGGACTGTTTTTCTCAATCTGCCACATGTTACAGAAACTTAATTTAATAAGACTAATTCAGAAAAGACAGCTGAACCTTAAAAGTGGGAGAGCAATTGGACCGGCACAATTGGAAGTTGGTTACATGATTTTTTTTTTTTCTCCCTTTTCCTTGTATTCAGTTGTTTAGAATTTGCCAAATCTTGCGCTTTCTGGGATAAAATCGTTGCCCTCATTATTTTATTATATATGCCCACATTATATTTTTTTTTTCCAAAAAGAGGTCAATACTTTTTATTTTTTAGATGAAATGAGGAAAAGAACATAATAAAGAACATAATAAAATCATTTTAAATGCAATTTTTTTTTTTGCCTTTTCAACTACCCCACCTAATCTAAAGTAGAAAACGAACACGCGGGTTGGAAATAGCTCTCGATTGAGGAGGGAAAAAAAAAGGAAAAAGTCATTTCAACGTCATTTTACTTTGCTTTGAGCGAAGTTGTGAGATATTTGGAAACACCACGTCATGCACATGCAGTGTGTTTGGCACAGGGCTTTTCATCAGCCTCCCGACGTATGTGCCGAAGGAAAGGGAAGGCTGCGCGACACGCGCGGAGCGGATTTAGTCACGGCGAAAAACGTAATGAAAACAAAAAACCCACCCAAAAAACACAATATACGGCAGCTTTCGAGGGTATGGAGGAGGAGGGAAACCTGGGAAACGTTCTTTAGCTTGAGTCAATGTATATAGCTCTTAAGTTAATAGGGGCTGGGCTCTGGCTTGAAGCCCTCCCCGTTAAGATGTCCTGGATGGGGAGTTCTGGGCTGCTCCCGAGCGTTGGGTTCCGGCCAAGCTGCTGGGAAGCCAGCAAAGCTCTGCAGCTCTGGGCAGGGAAGCTCCTCAGCGCTCTCTTTCCAAAAAAATAAAAAAAAAAAATAAAAAATGGGATCATTCAGGAAGGTTAAGAGAGTTCACATTACGCAGGGAGCAGAATGGAAGTCGCTCGGAGAAACGTAGACACGCAAAATGTTGTTTACCAGCGTCGGGGACCCGTTGCTATGGGGAGTGACTTGGAGAGTCTCACCCTGCTTTCCCATCCTCTCATTTCTTCAGCGCTTGCCTTCTGCCTCAGTAATTTATATTTCTTTCTTGTAGTAGCTTCCTCAAACCACTGAAATCAACCAATTTAAAGTAGCTGGAGACAAAGAACCGCTGACACAAAACTGGAGTGCAACCTGGTCTGGTGGGAGGTGTCCCTACCCAGGGCAGGGGGTTGGAACCGGAGGGTCTTGAAGGTCCCTTCCAACCCAAACCATTCAATGATTCTGTGTGAGAATCTGTGTAAAGTTTAAATTCTGCTGCTCAAAGTCTCTACAGGTGCCCCTTCCTTCCTATAAAGCACAAGAATGACCTTATCTCTATATGTGCCACTGAAAAACTAAATTTAGGGAATATTTCTTTGTTTTTAAGTCACGTTGCTAAATCAAAGCAGATGCACTGACAGGCGACACAGCATCTCAAGAGCTCACAGGGAAAAAATCAGATTGTTGCTACACTCTACTCCCCATCTCATTGGGTGTTTCACAGTGCAACGAAAGGGCCAAGACCAGCCTTCAGATGCGCGTAAATAAATATTTGATTGATTTCTTCTGGCAACCCCCGCTCCTTTTAGTGACTGGAGTTTGTATGTCATCTCCAGACCCTTCCCCTCTGCAAAGTTTGCAGAGTATCTATCATCAGTGTCTCCCCCCACCTCCCCAACAACCATTATCACCACCGCAGTGCATTGCACAAGGATGCTCTGCCATCTGGAGAGGAGCAGGAAGGAAAACATTCCTCATCCTGGGTGACAGTAGGAAAATGCCACCACTTCCCACTTTTATCTCCATCAAAACGATATTCCTAACAGGGTTGGCTCCTGCTCATCACCACAAAACAGCCTCCATCTGGTTGGGGCATCTTTCACAGGACACGAGATGAAGATGCTGAAGGACCCTTCTCATCCTGACTATGCCACCAGTAGGGCACAACCAGACTCTTCTCATTCAAGGAAGGAGATCACAGAATCACAGAATCACATGGGGTTAGAAGGGACCTCTGGAGATCATCTCCTCCAACCCCCTGCCAAAGCAGGTCCACCCAGAGCAGGTTGCACAGGAACTTGTCCAGGTGAGGTTTGAATGTCTCCAGAGAAGGAGACTCCACCACCTCTCTGGGCAGCCTCTGCCAGTGCTCTGCCACCCTCAAAGGAAAGAGGTTCCTCTTCCTCATTGCAATGGATGGTCCTTCTGGCCATTACAGAAATATTTTTCTGCTCCCTACAGGATGCAGAAAGAATTACATATTTATTTCTTAAGATTCCTCTTTAGATACTTGGATGCTTTCGTACAACAGCAATTTCATAACCATTGCCCTGTTTCAGGAGAAAAGGCAAATATTAACCAGGACCATTGGTCATTATCATTCTTTCACCCCTTTTTTTTTTGGGGGGTGGTGTTACCAACTGTAATCCCAAACATGAATAAACAACTTTATTATTACCTGGCCACAAGATGCTCTTGAAAATCCAAATAACCAACCCTCCACCTTCCCCCCGTGCCGCCTGGACCTCGAAACACCCCTCCGCCTTTAATAACTGTTGTTACAGGATGCTGTTCCATCTTCTCCAGCCTCTGCATGTAACTGCATGAATTCTCATCTGCTCTCTTAATGGGAAGGAGTTAATTACAACCCACAAGCTGCCACAGGCAAGGCTGAGACGTTAATCGGCTCGGTCGGGTGCGGGGCTGTAACGGCAGTTATGGTTCTGAGCGAAGGGACACCGGGTGACGGCAAAGAGAGGACAACCACAGGAGAAAGCCACTGGGGACCAGCAGAACTCTTGGGGGCCCTCCTCCTAAAAGGGACTATTTTCCTTTTGACATTTCTCTTAGTTTGAAGAATGAGTCTCAGAATCACTAACAACGTATATTATCGTATTAATATAATACTATTATACAATAATATAGAACATTAATTAATCTAATACTATTATATTTGCATTTATACAATGTAATTGAGATTATTACCTAGTACATTTCTCCTGGCGGGGTAGATAGAGTCTCTGCTTGGCCCTGGGGAGGCCCCAGCTGGGGAACTGGGTCCAGTTCTGGGCTCCCCAGTTCAAGAGGTAGAGGGAACTGCTGGAGAGGGGACAGCAGAGGGATACAAAGATGATGAGGGGCCTGGAGCATCTCCCTTACGTGGAGAGGCTGAGGGACTTGGGTCTTTCCACTCTGGAGAAGAGATGACTGAGGGGGGATCTGATCAATGCCCATAAATACTTGAAGGGTGGGTGTCAGGAGGATGGGACCAGGCTTTTTTCAGTGGTGCCCAGGGATAGGACAAGAGGGAATGGGCACAAACTTGACCATAAGTAGTTCCACCTAAACATGAGGAGGAACATCTTTCCTGTGAGGGTGGCAGAGCCCTGGTAGAGGCTGCCCAGAGAGGTGGTGGAGTCTCCTTCTCTGGAGACATTCTAAACCCCACCTGGACACGTTCCTGTGCAACCTGCTCTGGGTGGCCCTGCTTTGGCAGAGGGTTGGACTAGATGATCTCCAGAGGTCCCTTCCAACCTCCTGTGATTCTGTGATAGGACTTTTTAGGGTCCTCTGAATGTCGTCTGCACATTTTAGTTTATTCTCAAAACGAAGCAGCCAAAGTAACTCCAGACTAAGGTGATTTCGTTCCAGTATAATTGTAAAGAAAGCAATTACGCTGGAATGAAGTGACTGAATCCAGAAGGAGGCTTCCAGAAGGTAACTGGAAGAGCTTTCAGGGGTGGAGGGGACAGACGTTAAGCCTCCATGTAAATATTAGTCTCCATGCAGACAGCAGCTTGGGAATAGGAGTGTCCCGTGCTAGCCCACCCTTCGTCTTCATCTTGGCCAAGGCACCTCATTCCTGAGCTGCACAATCACTGTTGCTCAAGTCGCTTACCCAAGGCACCACCCTCCCAAGCTACCTTGTCTTCTCCTTGTGCAACACCCAGCCCTTGCTGGGTTCCTCTGTCTCTGGGTGAAATTTCCTTCTCTGGATTCCAGTAAGATAATCAAAGCCCTATGTACGAGCTGGATGCATTTTTCCTAGAGAACTGGGATCAAACTACGAGTAGGATGTAAAGGAGACAATAAAAATACATCAAATATTGGATTTAAAACTGCCACCATAATCCTGAAGCCCATGAAAGCCTCATCAGTGCTTCTGAAAACCCAACATTTCCTACATCATATTTGCATTCACACAATTCCATTGTCATTATTATCTATTACTCCAAATTAGCCTATTTTCAGCCAGTCATTTATCTTGTAAGTTTTACAGAAAATAAAGATCTTATGCAAGGGTTGAAGAAAGAAACCGGATTAAACTCTTTGGAGCTTCTCCTTATGGTCTTGGGGAGACCATGATAGGATCACTGATTTTTCAATATATAAAGTGTGGATTGGAGCGTTACTGCCACTTTGCCCTTGACATCAATAGTGTCTGATACACAGGAGGGATCTCCAAGCGTGCACAAACCTTAGGAACTTTCTGGCTTCCCTGGTTCAGAATGGAAAGGACCAATGTTCTGAAGATTCTCAGTAGCATATATGATATATGTCTGGTTTTTAAACAGGAAAATCATATTTATACTACTAAACCACATTTCTTTTAAAAGCAAGGAAGGCTAAATTTGTAATATTTTGAAGTTAACTTCAGTGTAGACACAGCTCTGAAAGCAGCTGATTTTTATGAGTCTCAGTTACGTCAGCAACGAGGCCAAGCCATCTACTCAACTTCTTCTGCAAGATTTGGGGACGCAGGCCACGAGCGGGGTCCCTCGCTGGCATCGGCCACAGGCTGATCCTGTGACCCTAGATGAGCCCAGAGGAGACTTATGTGGAGCTTTCCTAGGTTGCAGACCAACTGTTTTTCAACAACTTTTTGTTTACGGACAAAGGATCCAAAATTGTAACAGCTCTACATGAGCTAAGGGAGCTCTAAATATTTTCACAGTGATCCATTCTTAATAAAAAAAGAGGAAGAGCCCTGATATAACAGAGTGCAAAAATTCTGTTTACGGGATCTTCAGATGAAGAAGTCATGAAATTAAGGAAGGCTGTATTACTCGCCACTGCTATCAATTAATGCAGCAACCACTTCCAGACATAATAATTACCAGATGTGCACTGTGCTTTACCTCTGGGCTTATTAATTTCATACACGGGGGGGGTTACGACTATCGATTGCATTAAAACACACAGCGTCGTGTTCCAATAGAAAACACTCCCGGCTGCAACGCAACGGTTGCACAAACTGGAACCATTCGAGAGATGCAGACAGAGCCAACAGCACCCATCGGTGGGCAGCTCGCTCCTCGTGGTCATTTCTCCATCTCCTCTTAAACCCACCAACACAATATTGCGACAGGAGAATGACAGCAATTAGCTCAGCCTCTTAGGGACAAAAAAATATAGGGGTCTTATGAGACACATGTTACCCACCGGATGAATGCAAAAATCACTGTCAATATGTAGAAATTAATATAAATAAAATTATTTCTCACTGCAATCTGCTCGGGTAGACGTGGTGGCCAACCAGCGTTACCCTCCCAGCTTCAGAGCAGCCTGAAGCCTGGTGAGCGTGAGAAAAACTGGCCTTTGGGTTTTTAAAATTCCATTTGATTTTCGAAATTTGCAGAAAACTTGATATATAACGAAAGAGAATGACATCCAAATAGCATGTAAAAATGCCATGAGACAACTGGGTTTCTAACCACACGCAAACGCTGCAATACATTCAGAAACACCATTTACTCTTGGGTCTCTTTTGTTGCCATCCCATCTGCATAATTAAAGATATATTTCTATCCAACCCCGGTTAAGCTTCTATAAATTATACCACCTGCTTCAAAAACCTCCCTGTAAACAATTAAGCATTGCTTGTGGTTTGAATAAATCTGGATTTTTTCCCTCTTCTGCTTTAGGTGAGGTATTTCGAGCAAGAATAGAGGGAATCCAGCAGCTAAGTCTCGCGTTAAAATAATTCGACTGGCCTAAAATAAGTCGACTGGCCTGAAATAATTCAACTGTAGTAAAATAATATTTATAAAGATGGTAAGCACGGTACAAAGGTACAAATGCAACAGGCAAAATTATGGAGTTCGCTGTACATTTATAGAGGGTGAAAGCGTGTCAGCAATTTCCAGAAACCTTTAAATTTAGGAGGAATTTAGCTTTTTGTGGTTTTTTTTTTTATTTTATTTATTTTTTCCCAGCAAAAGCAGTGAAAATAAGGAGCAAGCACAAAGGGTTAAGGCGTCCTTCCTCCTTCTGAAAGCAGGATTTCGTCAGTGAGGTTTGGCAACGTGCGAAATCCTGTAACCAATTTCATTTCCTGATAAATGAACGGTCCGCGGGGGAAAGTCAGCCAGAGGCTTTGGGAACTGCCGAGAGCTCAGACATGACCGAGAGGCTCCTGGAAGGAGCCAGACTGTCTCTTCCCTTATCGCTGCCCGGCCGAACGGCACCAGCCTCAGCTCCCTTTTCCAGCCGGAGCCGCGATGCGATAGAGCTCCCTCAACCCGCCCTGGATCTCCTGCAAAAATCACCCGGCTCCAGCGCAGGGATTATATCCAGCTTTAAACAAAACACATGGGCGTATAAAACAGGCCTTGGGATGTAACTCGTAACCCACGGCTCTGTTTATGTCTTTTAAAGCCGGGAGTGGCTTGGTGTTCTGGAGTTTAGAATCTTCCCTCCTCCCCAGAATCACATTGGGTTAGAATGGACCTCTGGAGACCATCTAGTCCAACCCCCTGACAAAGCAGGTCCACCCAGAGCAGGTCCCACAGGAACGTCTCCAGGTGGGGTTGGAATGTCTCCAGAGAAGGAGACTCCACCACCTCCCTGGGGAGCCTCCTCCAGGGCTCTGCCACCCTCACAGGAAAAAAGTTCCTCCTCATGTTTAGGTGGAACGTCTTATGTTCAAGTTTGTGCCCATTTCCTCTTGTCCTATCCCTGGGCATCACTGAAAAAAAGACTAGCCCCATCCTCCTGACACCCACCCATGAAGTATTTATAGGCCTTGATCAGATCCCCCCTCAGTCTTCTCTTTTCCAGACTCAAAAAACCCAAGTCCCTCAGTGTTTCCTCAGCAGAGAGATGCTCCAGGCCCCTCACCATCTTTGTAGCCCTCTGCTGTCACCTCTCCAGCAGTTCCCTGTCCTTTTTGAACTGGGGAAGCCCAGAAGTGGACCCAGTGCTCCAGCTGGGGCCTCACCGAGGCCTCAAACCCGCCTCCTTCCAACAGGAAAAAGCCAAATACAGAAGGATAAATCATTCATTATTGGGTATATTTTGGCATTAGTGAGACTGCAAAGGATGGATTTTTCAATAGGAGCTATAGGGTGCATCACCTGGAAAGCTGAACCTCACTCTCACTTTTAAGCAATAATTAGATTTTTTGGAAAAGTTATCCTCATAAACACGATAAAAATACCCTCTCTAATTGCCAAATGACAAACGTGCCCCAATGTGAGCTCCGCTGCGAGTTTCTGATCTATTTAAACGCCGTCTTCTCCTACAGGGTCAACCTGAACGTTTGTTGGCTTTTAATATCATTACAAATTGACTTGCAACTCCCAAGGTTTTTTTACAGGAAACTCAAGTAGCTTGACACGCAGGGGTCTGAACTTTTAAAAATCTCGAGTTTGAGCTTGTAAAAAAACCCATATTGCCAGTCTGATGACCCCTGAAGGGAAGATAAAAGGAGAGAAAAAAAAAATAAAAATAAAATAGCTTAAATAATAACTTCAGGCCCTTCATTACCAAAATCCTGGGTAACTTTTCAAGTGGGTTGCAGGCTTATAATAGCAACACCGTCTGCAATCGATTAGCTCCCCCCGCGCCACCAGATGTCTCGGTGACAGGGAGAAAGTACTGCCGGTTCTAGAGTTTACTGGGAAGTAGAACATCGTTTCACTGAAAATCCAAAATATCTGCAAAGGAACTTGGAGAAGCTGAAGAAATGTTATGATCGCTCTCAGCCAAAGTGCCTGAATTCCATTTTATTGCATCTTCTGGTTCTCTGGAAAGCTTGGGATAAATTCTTACTTGCGTCCGAGGACTTGTTCTGCTGTGTCACATCACTGCTACTCACTGCTTTGGTGGGATCTTTGATCCGTTCTGCTCAAAACTGGGACAAACACAAGCTAATAATATCAAAAAAAGACAGTTCTCGATGTTAACCGTCTACCCAGGTTTGCAAACAAGGTACGTGGCCTTGGAGGAACACCAGAGTACGACTGCAGACACACCAAGGTCTACACTGACAGCAAACAAACTCCATCCCTGTTGCTCCTTCCGTGACCTTACTCACGTTATTTAATACACATTTTAGACCCCAAATGAGAGAAGCAATGAGAATACCCAAAAGGGACACGAAAAGGACCAGTTCTTCTCATCCTCTGAAGATCTTCTACCACCCATTTCAACACGAGAGCTTGCAAAAGCTGAATGGATTTGGCGTGGGTGACCAAAACTCATTCACAGCTCCTTTGAGGGCTCTACCTCCACCTTTCCTGCTCCTTCAGTGGCTTCACTCAACCCACTTCGATCAGGTTGGTTGAAGCTCAGACTCACGTTTGCTGTTCGGTTCTCACACATGATATGAAGAAACACAACAATCTCACGATGTGAGATCCTGCCCAAACTGCAGACCACTGTGGCCATGACTGCCCTGGCAAGGCATGGTCAGCTCTGGTAGCCCTTTGAACTACTGAGGATACAGAATCATAGAATCACAGAATGCTTTGGGTTGGAAAGGACCTTAAAGACCATCCAGTTCCAACCCCCTGCCATGGGCCTCCCACACCTCCCACCAGACCAGGTTGCTCAAAGCCCTGTCCAGCCTGGCTTGAACACCTGCAGGGATGGGGCCTCCACAACTTCCCTGGGCAACCTGGGCCAGCATCTCACCATGCTCAAAGTTCTTCTCAATATCTCATCTAAATCAACCCTCTTCCAGTTTGAAGGCAACAGGGACGATGGGGCTGGTCTCCTTATGTCTAGAGTGACGCAATGCAAAAAACCCAAGTCCCGCGCTGTCCTTCAAAGAAATACAGGAGAGACAAAGCCAGGACATACCTTCTCAGTTTTCTGATCTATTGCTCAATCAATGTGACTCCTCCAAAACAGCATCCAGGGAAATGAGGGAGAGGACAGAGAAAAGTCAAGCATAGTCCCTTTTCACCAGACAATGCCAGCCACATGCTCCCCACCATGGGACACGCAAAGTCCAAGGCACCTGCCCAGTGTCCTGCTCACACCACGCCTGGTAGCATCTCATAAGCGTGAAGATATGGCTTGAAAACCTCAAGACTGTTGAAGCCAACAGCCAAACTCTTGGTGGGAGCAGGATCCCATGGATCTCTGAAGTATCGGGACAGAGCAACGAACATTTCAGCAACGAGGAAGAAAACCAAGGTTGAAGTTCTCCATTTACTCTTCATCTGCGAAGAAAAGCTCTCCACAGCGCTCTCTCCAAGCTGAAAGCATGATTATTATTTTCTGTTCGAAGAGAATTTTGGCTCCTTGACAGCAAGAAACTGATATTACATGAGAAACAGTTTAAAGATCACAGATTCAAGAGTTTGCTAATGCATATTTTCCTAAGCTGATGCTGCAATGCTGTTTATATTACTCTTCAATAGGGAGGTGTCAGAAAAGCTTTAATATGTTTTTAACTGCGTGCCAGGCAGACAAGCAAAATAAAATAACTCGATTTTTTCCTTCTTGCTCTAGTGCAACAATGCCAAAAAGTTACTGTTTATTTTTCTCCACCCCCATGCAAGAATTTATAACCACTGCAGTAAACTGAAGTTAAAAAGCTGGTTTTAATTCCAAAATTGACTGACAGCTGCTATGTAAACGCAAACCTAACTTTGTTTGGGTTCTCAGGAGCATTCAGATTTGAAAAATTAAGTTTCCTGGAGCCATTTGAGGGGTGGGGTTTTTTTCTTTTTTTTTGGTCACTTCCCCTTCCCCGTAATGCTAAAAAAATAACTTAAAAAATGTGATAGTGTATAATTTTCCCATTTAGAAGACACCTGGGGAGAGGTGGAGAGCACATCCCCTTTTCAAATAGCCTGGAGAATAACATATAAATATGGTATTGGTTACAGTGTTAGGAAACTCTCTTTGGGAGGGCCAGAGAGAGGTTGTGAACGCCACCGCCATCAGACCTGGCAATGTTCAACCAGATAATACACTCAGCTGTAAGCGAGAGCTTACGCTCAAAAGGACTCGTCTTACACCACATCAAAGAAACCCAAATCTTGACATGTATGACATTCAAAAATCCACACAAACACTTACTGGAATGGTTTCTGTGTGAGAAGTTCTGGTTGGTTGTTTTGTTTTTTTTTTACTTAAAAATATTAAAGTGAACTTTAAAAAAATAAATAAGTACGCTTTATAAGTGAGTCACCAACACCACCAGACTATGCCAACGTTTCAAACTCCTTGAGTCCAGCAATATGAAGCTCCATGAAGCTCACAAGTTTCAAGTCAAACTTCAATTTGTTTCACTTTTCGTATTAAAGCTTCTAAGTTAACCGTTTTCTCCTATTGTACGTGAAGGATGCTCCTCAAAATACAGTGTTGGTATTCAATCCAACTCATCCAACATCGCTACAAACAAGTCCCTCTAAAGGCTGCTGAAATCCACTTTTAACCAGGGAACAAAAGGAGTCACCAAATTTCAAAGACTTTGAATCCACAGATGGTAAAGCTACTTTACTTGGACCCTTGGCTTCTTCAGCGTTAAAAAAATTAACCAGGTGTTCGGCATCCTGGGGGGCATGAGGAAGAGTGTGACCAGCAGGTGGAGGGAGGTCATCCTCCCCCTCTGCTCTGCTCTGGCCTGGGGAGGCCCCATCCGGAGCAATGGGTCCAGTTCTGGACCAGAAACAGGGCAACCTTTCCACCATTCCAGAGAGAGTTCAGCAGCTAAAACCAAGAGACTTTTTGGACTCCCTCAGTTTTGGGGACTTCATATGTACTTTCTTTTATGGCTACACCTTCTTCCCACGGTTGAAAATACCTATGGTTGACATGCCCCATTGAATTTGCTGCCACCTCAATGAACAACCAGGTTATTTTTACGACATTTTTGGTACCTGAACATTTTTGGCGCTGCTGCTCCCAGAGGAGGGCGATGTGCCAGGGACACAAAGCTCTTCTGGCCCTAATGCCACCACCCCGATGACAATTTACTCTCTTCCCCTACACTCCGGTGCCTCAATGATTAGGGGTTTTCTCCAACGAAACAAGTGAAAATTGAAGGAGTTGGAAGTATGTCATTAATAGAAGGGGAAAACCTATGAGAAGTGCTTTTAACACCTCTAGCAAAGCTTGTTCTGTCGAGAGACTGAAGGCTTTTACCTCTGCTCCTTTTACATATTCTGTGAAATTTTAATGCCTGAACTAGAATGCACTTCAATAAATATTAAATTTTGTACCGTACCAAAAAAAGGTGCGAGTTGATGGCATAAGGCACGTCTGCACAGCGCAACGAGAACGTATGACAGAATGCACGCAGATGACAAAATACTCATTGACACCAGCAGAAAAGGAATCAGAGAAAAATAAAAGCAGCTCCAAATATGCTGAGGAAAAATGAAATATCTGCCTTAAGTGGCTTAGCTAATGGGAACTTTTCTTTTCTAAAGCATTAAACGTGTCCTCCCAAGTGTGATCCTTCTATGAACCCAAATGTCAGCTTCAAGTCACTAGCTGGCATTCGAAACAAGTTTTCCCACTTATTGTAAAAGCACGGTTATCTGCTGGCTACCTCCCCTTGAAACCCTGAGATAACTCGCAGGCTCCAGACGCGGTCCCACTTCTCTCCCGCTCCTCATCCCACAAGAGCAGATAGCTCACCAAAGGGAAGAGAGGCAGCCTGAGAACTCCCTTTTTTAAAAAAAAAAAAAAAAAAAATCCAGAAAGAACGAGGCCAATTTTCACCTATCACTGTGATCTCTAAATTGCCTTTAATAAGCTTCTGCAATAAAACAGGGAGCCTGGATTGTGGGCTGCTCGTCTGAGAAGGAGACAGCTCTATCTCCACGCCGTGGCTCCTGCCTCCATCCCGGGCATATTAACTTCATTTATCTCCTCCCACAGACTGAAGGAGAAATAACCAGCTCTTGATTTCAGCACCTGCCCTTTATCTCTCTGTTTATGCAGAAGTTCTTCTAAAAGGCTAATTACTCAGCTTGGACTTTCCCTGCCTTCCACTGTACACGGCTAAAAGCATACGCTTAAAATAATGTTAATTATATTGTTTGTCTCCAATCGGGTTGCTCCAGGACTGGAAGGAAAATATGAGTTAGATCTTCCATTTCCCAACGATTATTGGCTAAGAAAATGCAAGATATCTTTCCTCACACTCATATATATATATATCTATATGACCTACTGCTAACTTTGCATCCCATGTTGCTTCCCACACCGAAAGGGAGCAGGAGTCCCAGGGTGTGCTACAAAACTGATAAGCACCATTATGCAGATCAGGATCTTAAGTGCTGTTATTTTTAGTCAACGTTTATTCGTGTTTGAACGATGGTCTAAGCAACAGGACTCGAGATCTGAATGGACGTAACGCCTCTCGAACGCTCACTTCCTCAACAAAGGCCAAGATAAGCAACTTGAAAACAGTCGCTATATTTATCTGTGCATACATTAGGCACTTATACGTAAGAAAAAAAAAACCACCAACCCACCCTCCCTTGCTGCAAGGAAGCAAGGGAGTAAAAGCTCCAATCCTCATTTTTCCAAATCACAACCTCTTTGTGTTTCAACAGCCTCCCTCACAGAGGCCCAGGTGAAGACGGCAATTTCTAGGAGGTAGGAGTAATATCTCTGCAGGGTCTCCCGTACTTTGGAGCACTTTGATACGTTATGGCAAAAGGCAAGGATGGCTTGAAAATTAATTAGCAATTAACCACAAAGCTCTCAGGATTAAACTCCACAGCTTTGCACGTTGTAATTACACATAGACCGTGTCAACCCAGATGCAACAGACCCCTAATTCCACCACACGTTGTCCAAGTTGGCCAGACACAAGCCAGCTCCTATCCAGAAGCTAATTCTCCGAGTTGCCCGTGCCCAAGCCAGCCTGTGTTAGAAAAATGGCCTTTCAGGAGGGAATTTTAGTTGGTCTATGGAGCTAGAGAGCTTCCAGCTCGCAGATGCCAACAGCCACTGGGCCGATGGTACAGGCAAAGTGACTGTGGGTAGGGCTGCTCCCACCCATCCCAACGTGCCTAGAGAGTGTCATTGAAGACATGGGGATTAAAGCCATCTCCTTTATTTAGGTGCTAAAATTCCTCAGAGTTGCCAGACTTATTGTGTGACTATATCTTTAGTCCGATCTTCATACGATTGCGTCAAGCTTTAGAATACATTCCCCTGAAAACCTCAGAGACTGAAGCGGGAAGACCTGAGGAACTGTGAGACTCTGAGGAGAGAGGGGCAAGGACAGAGGGCACGAAGACTGACGAGATCATTTCTACAGGAGAGAATCACATGCTGCTCATCATTACTGCTGTTCTATAAAGATGCACATGCATTTACAAATTAATGCATGACATGACATTAGAGGGGCCTGGATAGGCTTTAGAGGTGGGCCCATGCAAACCTCATGAACTTCAACAAGGCCGAGTGCACCTGAGTCATGGCAACCTCAAGAACAAACCCAGGCTGGGAGGACAATGGGTAGAGAGCAGCCCTGGGGAGAAGGAATTGAGGGTGTTGGTGGATGAGAAGCTCAACAGGAGCTCGCAACGTGCACTGGCAGCCCAGAAAGCCCCCCACATCCTGGGCTGCATCCCCAGCAGCGTGGCCAGCAGGGCCAGGGGGGAAATTCTGCCCCTCTGCTCCGCTCTGGGGAGACCCCCCTGCAGTGCTGCCTCCAGCTCTGGGGCCACCAACAGCAGAAGGACAGGGACCTGTTGGAGTAGGGACAGAGGAGGCCACGGAGATGCTGGGAGGGCTGTGTAAGAGACTAACAGGAGCCCCTTCTGCTGTGAGGACAGGCTGAGAGAGTTGGGGGCGTTCAGTCTGGAGAAGAGAAGGCTCCGGGGAGACCTTAGAGCCCCTTCCAGTCCCTCAAGGGGCTCCAGGAAAGATGGGGAGGGACTCTGGATCAGGGAGGGGAGCCACAGGACAAGGGGGATGGTTTTAGGATGAAAGAAGGAAGATTGAGATGAGATTTCAGGAAGAACTTCTTTGCTGGGAGGATGGTGAGACCCTGGCCCAGGTTGCCCGGAGAAGCTGTGGCTGCCCCATCCCTGGAGGGGTTCAAGGCCAGGTTGGATGGGGCTTTGAGCAACCTGGTCTGGTGGGAGGTGTCTCTGCTTATGGCTAGGGGTTAGAACTGGATCATCTTTAAGGTCCCTTCCAACCCAAACCATTCTATGATATCTTTATATTGTGGCCCAACATGCAAGTCAATCTGTCACACTAAGTAACTGATAATACTTTCACTTCTTTGTAAGGAGAGAACGTATTTGGCGATGGCTCTATGTCAAGAAGGAATTGCTGTAGTCTCCTGATGTTAGAGCTTTTAATTATCTGCATGTAAGAGTAAGTTGTCATAGAAAAAGCAAAAGGCCCAGTGTTTCTCCGCATTCTCAGCACCGCGGCGTTGAAGGACACAACCTGCAAGGGCTGGATTTGGAGCCAACAACTCCTCTGGTGTTACTTAGGCTATTCCTGGGACTGGCACTCCAGACTGCTCTCTCTCCAAGTAATTCAGTCTGAGTGACTAAATACGTGCCATCTCAGGGACATGGGGAACTGCAGGAAAGACATGAGGATATGCAGCCAGCTAGACAATTCCCACTGGGTGTTTTAAAATTACCAGGGTATAAATAAATTACCAGCCGTCGCCAACGGCTGTGTGTACTCCGTGTGCCTTATCAGATGATATTTTCCTAAAGTTACCCCAAAAGAAATGGGTCCTGAGATGCTGCTCTCGCTCCCTTACAGAGCGGGAACAAAAATGGTTCTGCAGAAAGCAGACAGTATTTAAAATGCACTGAGCACAACGGAGAAGCAAAATTAATCGTGTGTGTTTAAAAAACCACATGGTAACTTCCATTTATTTACTCACCTACTCACACAGATTTCATCATTGCAGTATCTAAACATCACAGGGCCATTAATGGGTTTTCACAGAATCATATGGGGTTGGAAGGGACCTCTGGAGATCATCTACTCCAACCCCCTGCAAAAGCAGGGCCACCCACAGCAGGTCTCACAGGAACGTCTCCAGGTGGGGTTTGAATGTCTCCAAAGAAGGAGACTCCACCACCTCTCTGGGCAGCCTCTGCCAGGGCTCTGCCACCCTCACAGCAAAAAAGTTCCTCCTCATGTTTACGTGGAACTTGTTATGTTCAAGTTTGTGCCCATTTCCTCTTGTCCTATCCCTGGGCACCACTGAAAAAAGACTGGCCCCATCCTCCTGACACCCATCCTTCAAGTATTTATAGGCCTTGATCAGATCCCTCCTCAGTCTTCTCTTCTCCAGACCCAAAAGACCCAAGTCCCTCAGCCTTTCCTCCTCAGAGAGATGCTCCAGGCCCCTCATCATCTTTGGAGCCCTCTGCTGTCCCCTCTCCAGCAGTTCCCTGTCCTTCTGGAACTGGGGAGACCAGAACTGGACACAGCACTCCAGATGGGGTGTCACAAAACCTGTCAAGTTGGTAAATCCCTCATGAGATTTGGGACATTCTCAGAAAAGAGCTGGGGGGTCTGCTCAGGATTATAGAGAAAGCTCATGATGGTGTTGACCAGACTTAGGGGTCTTGAATTGATTTTCAGAAGGTTGCTTAATTCTTAACTAAAGCCCCAGAAATTCATCTTTGTAGAGTTTTATATAGACCCAGACGGAGGTGCAGAACAGTACAGAAAGAAGAAGTTAACCAAAAAGAAAAGAATGATAAAAATTTGGTTACAGCTTAATTAAACAACGGATGGAGAGATGAGACTCCACCTTCATGGTATGATGGAGAAAAGCTTGGCCTCAGCAAATTTTATGTCCTTCACACGCTTCAATTTAATCACTTATCAAGAAAACTCACCCAAACTTTTAGCACAAAGTAGGAATTTCGATTAAAACATACATCTAGGGCAATCTACAACGTAACCCCTCGTCGGTCGCTACTGAGAGGAGAAACGATGCTTTGACCTTCGGGATATAACGGGTCCGTACGTAATTGATTGGAATGGTTACACTTTAATTGAGGAGGTGTCCAGTACTTACTCTTAGTCTGTCTTTGGGCAAAGCAACAGCTCCTTGCTTGATGATTTCCAGAACTCGCTCTACCGACAGCTCGGCTCCGGCTTGCTCCAATCGGGAGCTGAAAAAGCTGATCACCTGGAATGAGAAAACAGAACACATAAATAAAGAGAAAAGAAGAAATCTTTGTTATCAATTTTCACGTGGAGCTGTCATCTTCTTTCCCTGGATGGAGATACCAGTACTTCTTAAAGAAGAATCACGTTATTGCTTGCGTCGCAGCCAGGGAGACTTCGTTAGTGTCAAATTAGCACAATTATCACTATCTTCCTGCAGCCACTTTTAACAGACAGAATTTAAGACACACACAGCTGAATTAATAAATTCACATTTTCGAGTACTGTGCACTGACATCTGCTTATACTTCTATCTGTCAGGACTTCACGTCAGGATTTTTATAGTTTGAGCTAGAAATTTACTGTCGTTTTCAAGCATTAAAGTAAAATCGTCATCGTTTCAACAACTCCTGGAGAGAAGCTTTTAAGACAACTATGAAATAACTCAATATAATTACAAGAGTTTACATGACTTCCTGGGGGTTTTGTAGCATTCAAAGCCACGGCAATTGGAGGGGTGTGTGTGTGTGAAAAAAAGCCCACAAAGCTCCTCTTCTCCCCAGATTAACCCACCTGAAGTGCCCCGTGTATCTTCCCCATCACAGATTCCACACCCAAGGACCTGTACGTTCCTTCCCACCGCTCTCATCCTCCACACGTCTCCTTGGTGAGGCCAAGTTGATTCTCACCATATTTCCCTCCCCACCCCCTTTTCTGTGACCCAGCTGGTCCTTGTTAGCTAGAACACAGTTAGGTCAGGCTTTAACTTTTATCCCTCTCCAAGCTCAGTAGGTCACACCAGAAGCAGACATCCCACCGGCAGTTCTCCATGTGGGACATCAGAAAACCTCCATTTCTCTAGCTCCTTTCATCAAAAAAAAAAAAAAAAAAAAAGCACACTTTTCAAACCCCATTCCTTATCCCAGAGGAACTCATCAGTCACGCAGGGGACCCGAAGCTCAAGGGTACAGGGAAATATTTCAACACCTACTTAGAGTCCTTTGAAAGCACCACAAGATGGTCAGAGCCACTTCACAGAATCATAGAATGGTTTGGGTTGGAAGGGACCATAAAGATCATCCAGTACCATACTCCTGTCCTGGGCAGGGACACCTCCCACCACACCAGGTTACTCAAAGCCCCCTCCAACTTGGCCTTGAACCCCTCCAGGGATGGGGCAGCCACAGCTTCTCTGGGAAACCTGGGCTAGGCTCTCACCACCCTCACACCAAAGAAGTTCTTCCCCACATCTCATCTCAATCTCCCCTCTTTCAGGGTCAAACCCTTCCTCCTCGTCCTATGGCTCCCCTCCCTGACCAACAGTCCCTCCCCAGCTTTCCTGGAGCCCCTTTAGGGACTGGAAGGGGATCTAAGGTCTCCCTGGAGCCTTCTCTTCTCCAGGCTGAACTTGGTAGATCCCATGGACATGTGGGCATCCAGCTGCCCCTTGGCTGGAGCCTCCCACACCTTTCACTCACTTACCACGCTGCTGGTAGGTTCCTCAAAATCTCATAGGCTTCAGACACACTCTCTAAAAAGTACTAACATCCACTTGTATCTGAGTCCCAACCTCCAGCACATCAAGTAATCTTTGTTAATTCTCCCAAATAGAAGAGGGGGGAAAAGTGTATTATACCACAAAATCTCTGCTGAGCTCTCTTTGTTCTGTAGTGAGACACAGCTGGAGCCAGAAACCATTACCCTAATTATGCCTCCCAGCTCAGCTGCTGTTAATAAAACAAAGACAGCTGATGGCTTGATTACTGTGAGATTCAAATTTGTTGTTCCTCTCTTGTGATCCCCCGAAACCCTAGCCCTCCTTTTGAGCAGGTAGATTTGCAGCATCGTAGAGCTATTTTCTCTAGAAACCGAAGCACAGAGTGAGAGAGAGGACAGTTGCTGGAAGTTGTTGGGTGTTTTTTTTCCTCTTTTGTTTTAAACAACAGAAATGAAGATATTAGTCAAGAGAAAATTCAGATTTAACCTTATCGTTGCCCTTACGATTCTCTCCCTCCATCCTTGAATAGAAGGGAGAATTTCACTGCCTCCGGCAGATGTTGTAGGTAGGTTTTACCTTCTTACAGACAAGGACCTGCTGTAGCCCTGGGATCTCTGATCCTTGGAAAAAAAAAAAAGGAAAACCAACCCAGGAGCAGGAAGATGTGCCGAGTTTGTAAGCAAAGGAGCTGGTGGGAGGAACCAGAAATTACAGAGGAAAATGACAAAAAAATGGATTGTGCAAAGAGCATCGAGGACCTCACAGTGAGGCTGACACAGTTTTGGCACAGAATTTGGGACAAATTGCTGGTAGAGGATATACAGCTCATAGAGGAAGAAGAAAGTTGCCCACAAACTTTGAAAGATTAAGAAAAAACTAAAAAGCCATCTTCCTTCATTTCAACACTCCTCCATTGTCAGTAACAACTGGTGAAACCCATCATCGCCCG
>JAHREE010122249.1:0-10270 GCA_033628505.1 Tringa tobata | reverse complement strand
TCCCTGCTTGACCAACCTGATCGCTTTCTATGACCGTGTGACCCGCCCTCAGGATCGGGGGAAGGCTGTGGACGTTGTCTACCTGGACTTTGGTAAGGCCTTTGGCACTGTCCCCCACAGCGTTCTGGAGAAGCTGGCGAATCATGGCATAGACAAGTGTCCTCTTCACTGGGTGAAAAACTGGCTGGATGGCCGTGCCCAGAGAGTTGGGATTAATGGGGTGAAATCTGGTGGGCAGCCCGTCACCAGTGGTGTCCCTCAGGACTGAGTTTTGGGGCCAGTCTTGTTTAATATCTTTATTGATGATCTGGATGAGGGGATTGAGTGCACCCTCAGTAAATTTGCAGATGACACCAAACTAGGTGGGAGTGTTGATCTGCTGGAGGGTAGGAAGGCTCTACAGAGAGACTTGGACACGTTGGATCAATGGGCCAAGGCCAATGGGATGAGGTTCAATAAGGCCAAGTGCTGGATCCCGCATTTCGGTCAGAAGAACCCCAGGCAATGCCACAGGCTTGGGGTGGCTGGAGCTGCCCAGCAGAAAAGGAGCTGGGGGTGTTGGTGGACAGCCGGCTGAACATGAGCCAGCAGTGTGCCCAGGTGGCCAAGAAGGCCACCAGCATCCTGGGCTGTGTCAGGAACATGGTGGCCAGCAGGAGTAGGGCAGTGATGGTGCCTCTGGACTGGGCACTGGGGAGGCCTCACCTCGAGGGCTGTGTTCAGTTCTGGGCCCCTCACCACAAGAAGAACATTGAGCTGCTGGAACATGTCCAGAGGAGAGCCACCAAGCTGGTGAGGGGTCTGGAGAACAAGTCACACGAGGAGAGGCTGAGGGAACTGGGCATGTTTAGTTTGGAGAAGAGGAGGCTGAGGGGAGACCTCATTGCCCTCTACAACTGTCTGAAAGGAGGGTGGAGAGAGGTGGGGGTTGGCCTCTTCTCCCAAGGGAATAATGACAGGAGCAGAGGAAATGGTCTGAAGTTGGGGCAGGGGAGGTTTAGATGAGATATTAGGAAGAACTACTTTACTGGAAGAGTGGTCGGGCACTGGAACAGCCTGCCTCAGAGGGACGTGGCTGGACTCCAGAGCTGGGCAATCACCAACCATGTGACATTTAACAAGGGCAAATGCTGGATTTTCCACCTGGGATGGGGTTATCCTGGTTATTTGTTCAACCTGGGGGAGGAGAGGCCTGAGAGCTGCCCCACAGAAAGAGCTCTAGGGGTTTGGGTTGATGGCAATTTGAACAGGAGTCAGGAGGGTGCCCTTGGTAGCCCAAAGGGGCAACCGGGGCCTGGGGGAGCATCAAGCAGAGCATCGGGAGCTGGGCGAGGGACAGGATCGTCCCACACTTTTCAGGCTCGACCCCAGATTTCCCACAGCAGAGTCTCGGGCGTCAGATTTTATGAAATAATTCATGTCATTAGAAGGTTCAGCAGCAAGAACAGCCCGGGCTGGTGCCTCCAAAGAGAGGGACCCCCCAACAAAGAAAGCCCTGGGCAACGATGCCCTTGTGACCCACACCCCCGCCCCTCACACGTGGTGGGGATTTTTGGTCTGGGGTCTTCTAACATCTAATTGATTTTTCTTCTGTGTCCAGGCAGGCTCTTCTCCCCCTAATTGGCAGTTTCAGCTGAGGGTTGGAGCCTCCGTAGCTTCTGGTTCACGTTCCTTGTGCCCAACTCGTGTCCCTCAACAGCTGCCTGTGGTTTTGGGCACCTTAACAGAAGGACATGGAACTGTGAGAGTGTGTCCAGGGGAGGGCAAGCAAGATGGTGAAGGGCCTCGAGGACAAGGCTTACGAGGAGTCCCTGAGGTCTCTTGGCGTGTGGACTCCAGGATCCTTCGGGGTCCCTTCCAACTTGAGATGTTCCATGATTCTGGTTTTGCTGAGAGATGCACGATGGGGGAAGGGAAGGCTGGGGGTGGTGGGGCTCAGTGGGGAATAAATGCCAGGAAAAAAGCTTTAGCAGAGCCTTTTCAGGTCTGTGAGAGGAGCAGGGGAACGGGCAGCAGCCACAGCTTTGTGTCCCCAGTGCCTGTGCTGGGAGGAAACCCAGGGAGAGGGGGGGTTCAAAGCCATTTCCCAGGAGCAGAAGGCACAGGATGACAGCAGCCCCGCTGAAAGCGGTCACAGACCCCAGGGACTGGAATGGTGCTGGCACCCGGGGTGGCAGGGGGGACACTGGGTCCTGCCTGGGGCTGGGGCCTCAGTCTGGCTGTGCTGCAGACCCATCCCAGCCAGGCTGGGCTTCAGCAGGAAGCACAAGAAGCCTCCCTGGGGCAGGAGCAAGGTGTTCCCCACTGCCTGTACCTCCTCCAGATCCCCCACACAAAGGGGGGGCCTTTAAAACACCCCTCCAGGCTGGGAGCTCTGCTGGCCTGGCCCTCTTTCACAAGCGCCTTCAGATTCCTGCCTTCAGGGGCTCTGAAAGGAACAAAAGAACGGTTTCTGTGTTTCTCAGCACAGTTTAATGCAGTCCTCGATACAGGAGAAGCAGCAGGAGCCAACATCCAACACCTTTGACTTCATCAGGGGCTCAAGAAAGATCCCCAACCGCTCGGTAGCTGCTCTGTGGCAGCAGCGACACGAGGCAGATGCACCCCCAGGAGCCCCTTTCCCCACGTGCTGCTGCTCGGTCGCGCCCCACAGCGTGAGGAGTCTCATGGCAGACACCGAACCCACACACACCAGTGGGGAGGAGGGTCTGTACCAGAATCACACAGAATCCCAGAATGCTATGGGGTTGGAAGGGACCTCTGGAGATCATCTCCTCCAACTCCCTGCCACAGCAGGGTCACCCAGAGCAGGTCCCACAGGAACGTGTCCAGGTGGGGTTTGAATGTCTCCAGAGAAGGAGACTCCACCACCTCCCTGGGCAGCCTCTTCCAGGGCTCTGCCACCCTCACAGCAAAGAAGTTCCTCCTCATGTTGAGATGGAACTTTCTATTGTTCAAGTTTGTGCCCGTTCCCTCTTGTCCTGTCCCTGGGCACCACTGAAAAAAGACTGGCCCCATCCTCCTGACACCCACCCTTTAAGTATTTATAGGTGTTGATCAAATCCCCCCTCAGTCTGCTCTTCTCCAGAATAAACAGACCCAAGTCTCTCAGCCTTTCCTCACCAGAGAGATGTTCTACTCCCCTCATCATCTTCATAGCCCTTTGCTGTCCCCTCTCTAGCAGTTCCCTGCCCTTCTGGAACTGGGGAGCCCAGAACTGGACCCAGTGCTCCAGACAGGGCCTCCCCAGGGCAAAGCAGAGGAGGAGGATGACCTCCCTCCACCTGTTGGTCACACTCTTCTTCTTCTCATCACCCCAGAATGCCATTGGCCTTCTTGGCCACAAGGGCACATATAACGCATATTAGTTTACTTGTTGCCAGGTGATGTTTATGTTTGTCAAGGAGTTTTTTTCAGCTTCCCATGGGAGCTAAGAGGGAGCACAGACAGGACAGCCTGGCCAACCACACTAGTATCAACAAATGTAAATAAATCAGGAATTAAGTGGGGGTGTTGGCCGGGGGGCGGGAATCCAATCACCAGGTGGTGGGAGTGACTTGTGATGTATGACTTTATCTTGTACGTTCTTTTACCGTTATTACTGGTATTAATATTTCTGTCTTTTCAGTTATTGTTCCATTACACTGCCTTTATCCCAAGCCATGAGGATTTTTGCCTTTTTTTTTCCCCTCCTTTTTTTTCCCTCCTCTCCCTACCGTTCTCGGGGGGAGACCTGAGCGAGCGGCTGGGTGCTCCTCGCTGCCGGCTGGGGTCAAACCACCACCCTCCTGCACTTGCGGTTCTTCAAGGACGTGAGCGTCCCGTGCCACGTGTCCAGACGCACCCCGATGACGGAGCCTTGGCCAAACCTCAAAGAGTGGGTGACAAAAAGGGGAAAGTCAAGGTTTTGCAATACCAGAGCGCAGGCAGCGGCGCCGAAACCCTCACTCAGTGCCGTGCAACCGGCAGCCCGGGCAAGGGGACCTGCTCCGCCCGGGAAGAAGAACACAACCTTAGTGTCTTGTCATACACCAAAACACAACTCCACCTCTGCCTCTCCCCTCCTTTTCTTGGCACGCTCCAAAACAACCAAAGGTTTTGGTGAAGCCAAGTCGAAGGTTTCAGCCCGGTGTTGAAGGCTCACACCTCCAATTGCCTTGCCTAAAGCTGAATGGCTTCCCTTTTCTCCAGCTGGACGGCTGGAGAAGGTCCCTTTCCTGCCCACAGGACGCTTCTGCCCGCCCGTGAGCGACTCTGCCCCACGTACCATGGCTGTGCCATAGACCGGGGAGGTCACCTTCATCTCCCAGAAGTGCTGCCCGTCTGCCAGCTCTTTGTTGCCCCGGATGGTGGTGGTGCCACAGCTGTACTCCATCTGCAAGTTCCCCTTGCGGCTGTCGCAGCTCAGCAGGGTGGCCGTCGACTTAGTCGGGTCGTCCCACACCCAGTCGAAATCTGGTTTTCACACAGAATCAGATGAAGATGACAGTGGGAGCCGTTCTCCTTTTATCCCTTGTCCCTCTCCCCTTCACCCAGCGCCCTCTGCTCTGTCAGACCCCTGGGTGCCAGGGCCAGTGACCCTCGTTCCCTTTCACTGTTGTCACAACAGAACCTGGTCTCGTTACCAGTCTGCTCTGTAGGATTTCAGCAATTCAGCCAAGGGCCTTCTTTTCCCAAAGGTCTCTCCCTCTCTTTTCCCCTCTGCACGTGGGCTTCTTACCCCTTCTCTCACCGTTGGCCTGTGCTTCATGAGAGCGGCCCAGAGGTGACAGGGAGCCTGCTGGGAAGAGCTACAGGCACCCAACAAGCAAAGGAGGAACTTACTTGGCAAACTTGGCCTGAGTGTGGGCCTGGCATTCCTCCTGGTACTTGGCCATCTGCTCTGGCATGGCCCTTCCAAGGGCTTCCTTCAGCTTCTGCAGCGGTTCCTTCAATCGGCCACCCTGGAGCAGAGCACACAACAGACTCAGCAGGTCCAGACCTGGCCCGTGTCAAACCCAAACCACCAGACGTGCTGCCTGAACCACGCTCGGTGGAGGCCACCACCACGTCAGGGACAACAGCTCTGCTCTGGAGCTCAGGGGGAAGGCGCAGACGAGACAGGGCCGCGCTGCCAAGGTCACTCACCTGCTCGTAGAGATAAAGCTTTCGGGCTCGCTTCACCAGAGTGTCCTTACTGCAGGGGAAGAAAGCAGCCAGGTGGGCGTACACCCCTGAGCGGATCTGGCTGTTCAGCTCCCGCGTCTGCAGCTCGATGCTGAGGAACAAAACAAACACAGCCTTGACCAGGAGGGACCTGCCAGGGCTTCTCTAAGGGACATAAATGCAGCTCTGATGCCACCTGGGCAGCTGGAGGCAGGCAGAGAGGGACAAAGTACCAAACTGCACGAGGGTTCTTTAGGTTTTAGAATCAGACTCAAACCCTTGATCCCAAACTACGCCCTTTAATCTAGTTTCAAGGTATGTGGAAAAGGAGTAAAAGGATGTCAGAGGTCTCATTAATTCTGCAGTTCTTCCTGGCAGCTGAACTGCAGCAGCGTCAGGCAATGAAATGAGAGGTACACACTGCTCACATCACATACTATGGCCACCTAATGCAGGATAACATAGAATCATCCTTTATCCCTTGGGCCTGAACTTACTTCTCAGTGAGTAGTTTAGAGAGGTGCCAAACCCATCTAGGGAGTTATATACGACTTAAGAGACCAGCTTTTTAAGCCACTTCTCAGTGTCAATAAGAAGCGTAAAAACCCCCTACTTGATTTTATGGCAAAGTCAAACAAAGCTATTTCAATCACTTCTCACTGCGGTTAAAGTTATGAGTTCAACAAGAGATTAGGACTGTTTGTGCAGTCGGCACTGGAATGCTGAAAGGTGGCAATCACCACTTGAACCAGAGGAAAACAGACTCCCAAACTGGCCCCCAGCGATTCCCTTCAAGTGCCTCGATAAACCTTGGTGAAATTAAAGCCTCTGTGTCAGAGTTATTACACGGGGATGATCACAAAGCTCTGCGCCTTCATCAGCCTTCTCCAGGCGCCTGAAGAAGAATGAAGCCATTATCAACAGCTGCAGGAAGCAACGCTGGTATTCATTAATTAGGGGACTCGAAAACACAGAGCAGTAATGGAATTCCTCCAGTTTGCAAAGAAAACCAGTAGAAGACAGCAGCTTTCCCCCAGTTATAGAATATTACGTGTAGCATAGAACTCAAATAGCAAAGATCAGGCCTGACATCTCCCACAGGGAGAGATTTACTCTTCTTGTACCAAGCTACAATCACAGGTCAAGTGGCCAAATTTAAGTACACAGGTATCAGGCATCATCTTGAGAAGAGGGGGCCTGGAAACATCCCTTCCAATCTTCTCCTACCTCCATTATACACCATATTTCGACTGAAGGCCATTTCTAGGAGACCTTCTTGTTATCCTGAGCGTGTTCTGCACGGAGGACCTGTATGAGGACCCCCCCCACAACTCCTGCTAAACGTGCTCCCAAATTTATCAAAAATGCTCTGCCTAATATTATTCTCCTTTCCCAGCCTTCTCTCCTGGTGGCACTTACTCCAGTATGATGTTGTTGATATCCTGAGTAAAGAACCTCTGTTTGCCTTCTCCCTCTGCTGCTCTGGCGGCCTGGGAATTAGCAAAGAACACAAGACATCATCAATTCACGGATACAGCCAGGTATCTAGGGGTTTTTAAAGCACTTCAGAAATACTATTAAACAAGGCACATTTTTATTCCACCAAACTCTGCCCTAGCTGCCTAAAAACGGGCTAAAAGCTGCCACAATTGATGGAGAGAAGAGAGATTGTGTCCTCTCCTTTTACACCTCCTCAGTTCAAGTCCAACCCTGCCTTCTGAACTGCTGAGACCATGTCCTGCCCAGTCTGGATTCACCCATCCAGATGCACTGGAGTTACCACACTGGAATGAAGATTCCTACAGTGAATGGGGCAAAGGAGATGGCTTGGTGGCATCTGGCTTCTTTGGCATTCTTCCCACAGGGAGAAGTCACACTTTTAACTTCACATTATGCTCATATTACTCAATATAAGAGCTCTAAAGCTTGTCCCTGGAACCAGAAAGATCATCCTGGTCACGTTTAACAAGAGTCAGGGATAGTCATCACCAGGGTTTTTAGACCAATCTGGACACAAAGCCAAGAAACCAAGAGAACGAGCAGCAGCCACAGGGGAGGTGTTATTTCCAGTCAACACCATGGAAACTAAAAAAAAAAAAAAAAAAACCCCACCTCCTGTTCAGGAAGCTTCCTGAGCTATGACTGCAGCACACACAGCACTGCCCAAAAAAATCACACCCATGAAAAATATGTCCAGCGGGAAAATAATTCCAAGAGATGAATGAGATAGTAGAAAATTGCCAAGAGCTTTCAGTCTCTTCTGAGTGCGGACGTAAACAAAACTGGGTCTTACCACAAGGCACCACATCAACTTAGTGATTCCTGGCATGGGAAAGGAGCCCAGTAGGGAAGGGCACGACTTGGAAATACCCTGATTTAACACTCCAAGGTTGAGGCCATTAATTTATGCCCAAAAGGCATACATTCCTCTCTGTCAGCAGCCAGTCACAGACAGCTGGTGATATCAAAGAAGGCAGCTCAATGCTAAAGAGAATCCTCAACAGGAAAATTCTTTTAGGAAGGAGAGGGTTAAAGTCAGAGCAGTTCAAGAAGAGGAGGAAATGCCTGGAGGCTCCCTTTACCCAGGAGATGCTCCCACCTGCTGGGATGAAAAAGACCTTGCTCTCAGACAGAGGTAAAGCACCTCTTCATTCCCACCTACAATGAGTTCATGTCCCAAAATCCCAACTGACCCAGGGGCTTCAATCTGTTAAATCTTCTATTTCTCCTCCTTGATTTCTTTTCTTAACACACAGAGTCCAGCAGCAAGAGACACAGCAGCAGGAAAATCCAAGCAGGAAAATCTCTGAGTAGGCTGCTATTAGACTACACAACGGCAACGTAAGGATTAACTCACTATCACGGGAATGTCCATATTATTCTCCTTTATCTCAGAATTAGTTCAGAAACAGTTGTTTCAGGGTTTTCTGTTAACAACCTCAATAGGAAATAGAAACATCCATGAAGGGCCCATTCCTTTCATCAGCTGTGGCAATACTTTCTTCAGTTCCTCCTGCTCTTCCATCTGCTCACCATCACTTACAATTTCTCAGCAGAAGGCAGTTATCTTTAACAGAAGCTTATCTTTAGTAACAGGAGTTATTAAGAGATGCTGAAGAAACAGGTGTGCTAAATTGATGTGCCCCAGCAGGGAGAACACACCCCACCACTGAGGTCCAAGAACCCTGTTTTCAACTTAAAATCAATGTTTAAAAAACACCACGAGTGGCAGGAACAAAACACCTCAGCTTTTGTGGACGGCCCTCACCCCACAGGAGCCCCACAGCAAGGCTGAAAGCCCATTTCTCTCACAGGCCAGGAGAGGGATCCCCACCAGCATCCAATGCCTTCCCAACCCTTCTCCACAACAGCCCTTCCCAACATCTGGCAGAAGATGGGCCACTCCCACAGGACTCCAGCTGCAGGAGCAGCTGCTGCTGAAAAAACACCGGATCACCCTTCTACAAATTAATATAGTCTGTTCCCTAAACAGCACCCAACAGTGGAATGTTAAAGACAGGCAAAGGACCCAAACTGCAGCTCCAATGAGGGAGATGACAAAGTGTACCCATGCTTTGGTGAAGGCACCTGCCTGCCTATGATGGGGAAATCGTTCTAAAAAATCCTCAGGACCATCTACAGGACTTTTTGTGCCTTATCACGCTGTAGACCAGGTAATGCTTTCCAGCTGGCACTGCAGAACTCCCCCTCTGGAGTCCACTCTCTCTCTGGAGAAGCCACACAAACCCAGCAGAGCTGTCCCCCCTCCACCAACCACCCCACCCCACTGCCCTCCAAGGACCTGCCCTACCTGAGCCAGTTCTTTGATGCGTTTCTCCAAAGGGGCTGGCAGGCCCTCAGGGAGGGACGGTGGCTGCTTGAAATCCTGCTCCAAGCCCATCCCCATGGGATCGCTCCCATCCTCCACCTCAGGAATGGGACTCCCTTCCGGGGATTCGCTGAGGAGCCGCTCAAGGTCCAGGTCCGTTAAGGAGTCCATGGCTGTCGCGGCCTGAAGCAGGTCGTTATCGCTGGCGTGGCCAAAGAGCGAGAGCAAAGGGTCAGCCATGGCCTCCGCCTCCCGTGGGGCTGTGGCTTCTGCTGGTGAAGGAGTCACTACTTTCTGCTCTTCATCTTTCTTCTTCTGAGCATCCTTCTCCTTCTGAAACTTCTTCAGCATCTCCTTGACGCTGAGAGCTCCAGAGTATTTCTTCTTCTTCTTCTCCTTACTCGCGTTTAATGCCGTAAAGCTGTGAAAGAACAGAGGAGGAAAAGAAATTGAAATGAATACAAGACAAAGGGGAAGAGAGGATGATATCTTCATCCCCAGGTCACTTCAGCCACATGCACCAATACCCTGGGAAACCTTAGCCCCTCAACCACTGAAGGTCCCTCTGCTTGTTCAGCTCGCAGAAGAGAAGGCTGTCCTTCCTCACTGCACAGAGGTCACAGAGCCTAAGCCTTCTCCATCCAGCTACGCTCTTATTTAGCTACGGGCATTATTCCAGCACAGAAGATTGGGAAACACACAAAGAGCAGAGACACTGAAGCAAGAGAGAGGTCACATCACAGCACCTTGATGCTTTTGGCCTGTTACAACCAGGAGAGCAGATGCCTCTCCCTTGCTCACTGTAGAGGAATCATACACCGATGGTACCATGTCAGGCATCTGGTTTTGTGCTGTCCGAAAGCAGATCCATGCAGGAAAAAGGAAATCCAGAAAAACACGTCCAGGAAGAAGGAAAAAAGTAGGAGGAAAAGACACAAAAGCAATAGATACAGACATTGAAGCAGAGAGGCCAGGCAGATCAAAGCAAGGACAGAGCAACACAACAAGACGACCCAGAACATGAAAAGTAAACACTCAGGTTTACAGCCCAAAAGGAGAGAGGATATAAAAAAAACCTGAGTGCCCACAGAAGAAACACTTTGGGCAGGAGTACAAACGATTGCCACCCATGGCCTTCTAACCTCTTCCTCCTTGACACTCATACAGCTCTGAGTTGATGCCCTTCCTGCCCACTCTTCCTTCCTCAGCTTCGTCCCAAGGGTCATTATCCTTCTCCTCAGCCTCTCCAATATATTCCCTCCGTCAGTGCCTCAACAGAGCTCCAAGAAACCCCAA
>JAHREE010122247.1:0-10043 GCA_033628505.1 Tringa tobata | reverse complement strand
CTGTCCCCACGGCCACCCCTCTTCCTCCCACACGTGTGTGCGCCCGCGTTGGAATGTATGGACATACATGGTGTGTGTGCCCCTATAGACAGGTGTATCACGGCACAGGCACGTATGGACACGTATGTATTGTGTATGTGTCCATGTGCATATGTACACACGTGTACAGCATGTGTATATAAGGCACACGTGTGTATAATGTGCATATAGAAGACACATGTGTGTATCTGCATGCAATATGTGTGCATGCACATATGTGCAAGTATATGTGTTCATGCACATATGTACACGTAAGTGTGGGAGCACACCTGTGTGTATATAACGACGTGTGTGCACGTGTGTGTACATATGTAAATAAGTGTGTGCATATAATGTGTGGACATAAACGTGTGTACAAAGGGTGTATGTATATGTGCATGTATGTGTGTACTCATAGTGCTTGTGTGCATAATGTGCACATGTACATAGGTACAGTGTATGTACACATGTGTATAACATATGTACACAACACCTGTGTGATGTCTGCGTGCATGTTGAAGATAACGTGTGTGGTGTGTGACTGCCCATGTCTATGCCTCATGCATGATATATCCATATGTTCATGTTTGCACGTATGTGTGCATTGCACGCGTCCGTGTGTTCTGTGTGTACGTATGCGTGTGCCACACGCACACAGGGCTGTGTGGTTTTGGTGGCCAACTGTTTGGCGTGCCAACCGTTGGCCTTCAACAGGGCAAACCAACCCTTGGCCAAGAAGTCCAAAGACTCAATCAGGTGGTACCTCCAACTTGTGGCCTCATCCAAAACCAGTTCCACCATGGTACCAAAGAGCAGCAGCAAATCCAGATGGATCTAAGGCTGGTTTTGGAGAGCGTCTCGAGAAGAACCTTCAGAAGAGCCACCCAAGAATGGGAGCAGACAACAATTTAGATGTGTCCTCAACTTACTAGAATCTTCTCTGGTCAGACACATTGAGCTTGCACAAGGACAGGTTGGGGGCTGACCTGCTGGAGAACAGCTCTGAGGAGAAAGACCTGGGAGTCCTGGTGGACACCAAGATGCCCATGAGCCAACAATGTGCCCTGGTGGCCAAGAAGGCTGATGGCATCCTGGGGGGCATCAGGAAGACGGTGACCAGCAGGTCGAGGGAGGTCATCCTGCCCCTCTGCTCTGCCCTGGGGAGGCCCCATCTGGAGCACTGGGACCAGTTCTGGGCTCCCCAGTTCCAGAAGGACGGGGAACTGCTGGAGAGGGGACAGCAAAGGGCTACAAAGATGATGAGGGGCCTGGAGCATCTCCCTTACGAGGAGAGGCTGAGGGACTTGGGGCTTTTTAGTCTGGAGAAGAGAAGACTGAGGGGGGACCTGATAAATACTGAAAGGGAGGGTGTCAGGAGGATGGGGCCAGTCTTTTTCCAGTGGTGCCCAGTGACAGGACAAGAGGAAATGGGCACAAACTTGAGTAGAAGAAGTTCCACCTAAACGTGAGGAGGAACTTCTTGACTTTGAGGGTGGCAGAGCCCTGGCAGAGGCTGCCCAGAGAGGTGGTGGAGTCTCCTTCTCTGGAGACATTCCAAACCCACCTGGACACATTCCTGTGGGACCTGCTCTGGGTGGGACCTGCCCTGGCAGGGGGTTGGAGGAGATGATCTCCAGAGGTTCCCTTCCAACCATGATTCTCCCCATTTCTCTAAATGATGAACAGTGACTGAACACCGATAGCTCACCCATCTCAAAGAGAATTTCCAAGGCAGAGAGAGGCCACGTTTCAACGCACACGTTTCGGTCAATTGTACCTCAAAACTCCTAACTTCTCAGCCCAGAAGAAACTTCCTCAGCAGCTCATGGCGAGGATGAAGCTCTCAGAGCCCAGCACCCAGGGTAGAAGCGACGGAGGCGATTTTGGGGCGGGACAGCAAGTTTACGCAACGACTTAACGCAGGATAAAAAATAAACCCAAGAGATGCTGCGTGCGCTCTCCTCCTCAATCAATAAATATATCAAAAACACGCCAAGAGGTTCCACCCTCATTCGTTCCCCCCAACCTCCACCCACTCACCTTTGTGGGCCTCCTCAGGCTGCGCAGGATGTTCCTCCTCCTCGGATCTTCCCCGTCGGCCGTTTCGTAGGGGATGGCGGCGTTATCGCCTTTATACCCTTGGGAGCTCTGCTCCTCCTCTTTCTTCCGAATGGGTCCCAGCTCGTCGTCGCTCCCCACGTTGAAGCTGGTTCTGTAGCTGGAGAACCTGCCCAGCCTGGTGCAGCGCGTCCGATAGAGCACGGGTTTGCTCACCACCGAGACCTTGCGCCCCCGCTCCAGGGAGCTGGTGTCCATCTCGCTGTCGGAGCCGTTGCCGCTGCCGTTGGACTGGGTCTTGTTGATGTTTCGGATGGTGATGATCTTGCCCTGGGTGCTGTCGTGAGGCACGGAGTAGATGTTCTCCTCTTCGTTTCTGGGTTTGACCACGGCGTCCATGGGCTCGGCGTAATCGGAAGGATCGAAGCAGTCGGTAGGCAACCAGCTAGTAGAAGACATGGACTTCCTCTGCCCGTCCCGATGCCCCTGCTCCAAATACGACAGGTCCCCCTTCGTAATGTCAAAAGGTACAGGGGGCTTTGGTTTCACTGGAGGAGGTACTTTGTTGTTCAGCTTGCTTTCAAAAGTGCTCATGACAGAAATGAAAGACAAGCTGTCGTTCCCCTCCAGCTCCATGGACAGCTTCGAGTGGTCTTTGGGCAGGGCGGGCACGGAGGTGTCCTCTCTGAAGGGGCTGTAGGTGGGGGGCTCGACGTCCTCCTCCGAGTCCTGCAGGTTGGAGTTGCAGAGCGGGGAGCCCGCTCGAGGCGAGTTGAAGACCTCCTCCGTCGTGCTGCAGGCTTCGGCCACGTTGTCATACATGTGGGTGGCTTCGATGATGTTTTTTTTCTCCACCACGTCTTTAAAAAACGAGTGGAAAATCTCCAGCTTATGCTGCGGCTGGCTACAAGGTATGGTGGTGAACTTGCCGTCGATCTCCTGGGCGATCTCCTCGCCCTCGGTGAGCTGCTCTCTGCTCAAGTCGTTGTCCAGGATGTCGATGGAGCCGTCCGTGAGGGCCACGACCTGGATGGGGATGATATCCTGCACTTCGCAGAGAAAGGCACGTAGCATGGCCAAGGACGCCTTGCGTTTCGCCGAGTAGAAGACGATGTACCCGTGGACGAGGCGGCTTTTCCGAATGCTGAAGGAGGAATGGTAGGAGAGGAGGGAGAGCTCCACGCGCCTCTTGTGCGGCCCGATGGACAACTCCAGGAGGACGGAGCTGCTGCTGCTGCACTGAGAAGGTCTGTAGGTCTGGGACTGCAGGATGGGTTGGAGGATGTCGTCCGCGTTGAAGGGATCCCCGCACATCAAGCACATGACGATCCGAAGGTCCACGTCCGCCAGGTCTTTGATGCTGGAGGTGGAGCTGACGAGGTTCAAGTTGCGTTTCGAGTCCAGCAGCCCCTTCAAAACCTGGCTGATCTGCTTCTCGTTGATGTTACGGCCGTACCCGATGCCAGCAGACCCCGGGTCCAGAAAGACGCACTGCAGCTTGCTGGCGATCTGCTGGCCTTGCTGTATCAAGCTGTGTAGCGTCTCCCCACTGGTGTCCCCCCTTTTGTTGACGAGGATGAGCGTCAGAGGAAGGTGAACCAAGTTATTATCCCTCCTGCCGATGGTCGACTCTCTGCTCTTTTCGATGCTTTCCACCACGTAGGACAGCGACTCCTTGGAGTTGTAAAGGCAGAGACAACCGTGAGGCTGAAAGGTGGGCGTCTGGAAGGAGTTAACGGGGAGCCGGACGTTGCCCTCGATCGGCCTCAGGGACAGCTCGTACATCTTACCTTCGATCACGTACTTGTCGTCGTTGGTGCAGAGGGCCCGGATCTCGTTGGCCAACTCGCGCGCCAAGCCGTCCTTGCCGAGGATCACCAGGTTGATCCTGTCGATGTTGGAGTCCGAAAGCAAGTTCTTCTGGTTGCGCTCGGAGGGCCTGATGAAGCGGGAGCTGATCAGGTGCTCGATTTTCGAGTCTACGCAAACCGGGCAGCTGGGACACGTTTCCTTCGTGGGGTGGTAGACGAAGTGGATGTGCTTCAAGATGAGGGCGTCTCGCTCGGCCTGCAGCTTATGCAGGGCTTTGAACCTTTGCTCTTCACCCAAGACGTGCTGAATGACGCCCATTTTCTCCTTGCTGGGTTTAGCGTCGAGCTCCAGTTCGTAAAACAGCTCCGAGTACTCCAAGAGGAGCTCCTGAAACTCCTCTTTCGCCTTTTCTATGATCTGTTTTTGGTGCTTGCTGTAGATATCCATATAGATCGACTCCTCCAGCCACATGTAAAAATCCTCGTTCATAATGAAACTGCGCGCTTCCTCCCAGGGCTTCCCGGGCGTGATGAACGGGGAAGTCTCCAGGTTTTCTTTGAAAGCTCTCCTCATCTCTGCCCTTTTCCTCTCGTTCCTCAGCTTTTCTAAATGAGCTTCGTAGAGCTGCTCGGCGGGCTGGGTCTCCATCAGGTCAAAGGGAATGTGTTCGTTCTCCATGTTGTCGATGTGGCTCGTGGCATCCCAGGGAGTCTCCTCCAGGACAATAAACCATTTCAGAAAGTCCGGCTTCGTCTCCAAGAGCTTCTGCACTTTGGCACAGCTCAGGTGATCTATTTCGTCCAGGTCTGGGATGAGGGCTTCAAAAGCCTGAGGAAGCATGGCGAGATACATCTTCCGCCGGCGCTCTATGTGCTCCTGCTTGAGGCGGTGGATGTGCTGCAGAAAGAGCTTTTTGGCTTTCTGCGTTCCTTCCAGGTAGACGTAATCCTGGTACTCCGGAGAGGACTGCATCTTGCGGTTGACGTTCGACCACGTCTCGTTGTGGTTTTTGACGATGCGGCTCACCAGCCACTCGTACTTGTCTTTAGCAGCAGCGATCTGTTGGCTTTGCTGTTTCAAAGCTTCAAAGTAGGGGATGATTTTAGTTTTCCCCCGGCTTTTATCGATCAGCTGCACCAAAGTGCTGAAAGCCAAGTCAATGTTCACATTGGATCGAGCCGACGTCTCCACGACCTGGAGGTTCTTTTTGCTTAAGGCAAAAGTATGTGCATCCCTAATGTACCGCTCCACGCCTTCGTCACACTTCGTCAGGACCACCACGATGGGCTTTTTCGTTTTCGCTAGTTGATTGTAAAGATTCGAAACAAATTTGAGCTGATCATCAAAGTTCCTGTTCATACCCCTGCTAACATCAATGCAGAGGAGAAAGCCATCCACCAGCAGCTTCCCGTCCGGCATCTGTTTCTGTTCAAAGTCCTGTTCCAGCCCGAGCTGATCAGTGCAAAAGTACATGAGCTTTTCAGCCGACGCCAGTTTGGTCGCCGCAGCCCTCTTGATGTAGGGCTGCAGGGCCGTGCTGCGGTGGGGCTGAAAGGTCTGGTCGTCGATAAACTCCGTCTGCTCCACGACGTGCATTTTACATTCGACGCAGTCCTCCAGGGAACGCAAGACCTCCCCCCAGTAGAGGAAGTGATCGTTATTGACCACCCTCCCCCCAAAGTCACTGGTGCTGAGAACCGACGTGTGGTCCAAGTGGAACTCGTCCGCGCTGGGCCGTACAAAGCGGTTGCAAAGGCAGGACTTCCCAATGCCACACTGACCCTTCTCCTTCTCCGTCCCGGATAACCCCACCACGCTAACGTTATAGGTGGGAATGCGAACATCTTGCTTCCTTGCCATCATCATCGTCCACACATCCTGTCCCACTCAACCGCTTCCGAGAGGATTATAGCGTCGCCGGCACCCACCGGGAGCTTGGTGGAAGGCTGGGGAGGGGATGGTTCTCAAGCCAGGTAGGGCGCCGGGGTGATGAAGGTCGTCGTTCCCATCCTTTTACGTACCAGCAGCGCTTCAGTTCTTGCTGGTCCCTGTTGTCAGAGGGCCGACGTCTCCCCCTAAGGAGAAAGAGAAGAAACCGTCAGCCTCGCAGCTCAGGAAACCCCAAACAGACCCGATTTTGCCCAAAACCATTTCCTACGCCAGCGCGACGCCGAGGAGATACCGGCGGCAGCATCCAGCCGAGGGGACACAGGTTCTCACCGTCGTGGCAAGCGGCTGGTGGGCACAAACCACAACCTGACCGTGTCACCAAGGGAGTTCTAGATCAGGGTCTGCCCCACCACCGGGCAGGGAGCAAGAAAAAGGGGTCAGCAGGAGAGGGAAGAGGTCGGGGGGGGACCCACAGCAGAGGGTTCCCTTCATTCTACGTTGAAACAAACCGTCCCAATCTTGTCTTTGCCTTTTGACTGAAGATCAAGCATTGCTCCGGCTTAACACCCGGTACCGCTTCCACCAGGATTACCCCTTCCCTCCCCGTGGACAGAAGGGAGCCTAATGGGATCAAACCAGCTTAAAAACAGCAAGAAAGGCACAGAGATCCGACTAAAGCCTTAAAGAGGTGCCCAACGTGCCCCACACATCAACCGATCCGAGGAAGTCCTCCTGGAGGGAGCAGCGCTTGAGGGAGAGATGATCCTAATTACTCCTCCTGAAACCATAGGGGTGGTGAGACCCTGGCCCAGGTTGCCCAGAGAAGCTGTGGATGCCCCATCAAGGCCTGGACAGGGCTTGGAGCAACCTGGTCTGGTAGAAGATGCCCCTACCCAAAGCAAGGGCATGGATTGGGTGCTCTTTGAAGGTCCTTTCCAACCCAAACCCTTCTATGACTCTATGGATGGGACGTGGAGCAACACGAGCTAGTGAAAGATTCTCCTGCCCGTGGCAGGAAAAGCGGACAGGATGATCTTTGAGGTCCCATCAACCCAAAACCTTCAGGACTCTACGAAACACGGCAGCTGCGATCGTTCGCTTTACAACCCAACAGCAGAAGAGTTTTCAGCTTAAGGCAAAAAAAAAATAAAATCAAAATTAACTCGCGTACGAGGTGACACAGTGGGTCGGCGGGACAACCCCAAGGATCACGGCCTTCCACAACATCTCCTCTACTTTGATGTCCGGACGGTGCAGTTCTACCAGTTCCCCACAGTCGGGCTGTGAATCACACGACAGACAAAGGCTGCCGCCAACCTGCCACGCTGTCGGGCGCTTCGCTTCCAAAAAAACCTACCCGTGCCTTCATTTGATCCCAAAAATCCCTCGTTTCATCCCTCCACGAGGTCACCCCCAGCAGCCGAGTCACTGGGTAACTCAAGCCGAAAGCCACCAAGAAATAGAGGGTCTTTGGGCTCAAAACGGCAGGATTTGGGGCATTTTAGACCTGCGAGCTCTCGGCTCTTCCACAAACACGTTATTTCCCGCGGGAACGTCCCTTATCGGCCGCGTGTCACCCCCGGAGGTGAGACTCTCGCGGGCAAAAGGGTGTAACAGCCGCAGAGCAATGTAAACTATGCCGCCGAGCTGCTGTCAAACCTTTAATTACTTCAAATAATTACTCATCGCTCAATTTGAAGGAACGCAGTTAACTCCCCAGGAGGCTGGGGCTCGGGGCTGCTCGCACGGCTTCTGCCACCGCTCCGCCGGCGACACCGCTCTTCCTCCCGTGCTCTTCCTCAATCCTGGCCGTTACTCCCCGTTTTTAAGCCCGGATCCAGGTGAGACACCGGCGTTTCCCAGGCGTTAACCGGTTTGCGTTGACCGGCACCCAGGACACAGGGACTCCCACCGGGTCCTCAATTCTCTCACCGTGTCCTGGTAGCGGGAAAAATCTCCAAAAAATGGGTCGTTGGGATCTTTGCAAAGATCGATTTAAGCTTTTAACCATCTGGGTCCGAAACGCTTAATCTCGCGCGGCAGATGGGGCGCGGCGCCTCCCCCGCCGTGCCCAGCCGGACAAAAACCCACCACTTTCCCCCATTTTCTGCAACAAAAATGAAATAAAACCACCCCAGAGCTGAGGAGGAGCCGGTTTCCAGGACCGAATCCACGAGGGGTGAAGGCGGGGAGGCACCAAGCATCCAGCAACAGGGAGGGAATGGCCGGTGCAGGGGATCCTCCAGCGTTTCCCTCGTTAGTGAAAAGCAATTTATTAACGAGTTGCAGGATGCCGCTAGCCCGGGCGATGCTCATCCGACGGATTTGGTAAAATTCAGCTTTTCTGTTCGTTCTACGGGGGGAAGAAGCTGCCTTTATTTTCTTCCCGTTGGCAAAACCTGGGGTTTCCGGGGATTTCGGGAGGAAAAAAGCGAATTCCAGGAGCTTCACGCCATCGCCTTCGTCCTGCTCATGCACCAGGGTCTCCCACGCCGGCAAAAAGCGACGGAGTGGGACATCCCAGCACATGGCCAGTGGGGTTCCCACACCACGATTATAGAAATTAGAGGTGGATAGGAGTCCAAATAAATAAATAAATAAATCACTGCGCATCAAACGCAGTCGTTTCCCCAACTTCCTCCTGCGGATCAGCTCCATACCTTTAAAATTAAGGTATTAATTACTTCAAAAATAAAAACGATGCGGGGTTTCAGAAGCCCAGCAGGGCAAGAGCAGGTTTCGGGGCAGCACTGGGATCTGTTCCCGCCGGCACACGGGATCCTGCCCGTTTCCACTCTGGTTTTTTCTGCTGGAGGGATCAGGAGAAAAACCCACCCTCGGATTGAGACCCAGGAACCGCAGAAAACGTCACGTCCCCCCCCTGTTGAAGGCTTTTGGGTGCCCCCGCACTCACGTTTGCACGTCCCCGGCTCCCCATCCAGCTCAGCGTCCTTTCTCCTCCGTTCGGGGTACGGGAAAGGGGAAAACCGGTGTCAAACGGCCCTGGCTTTCATTTTCTGCCCTAAAAATCCCTGAGTCAGGAGTTACTCATTTACGACACAAAGTCCAGCTGGGAGGACCAGGAAGAAGGGACCCGCTCTGTTAATTCCTAGCAAAGTCGGGGGTGGAATTCAGCTCTCGTTTCCTCTTAAGGAGTTGGCAGGAGACCCAAAGACAAGGGGGGATAAAAAAAAAAAAAAAACAAAACAAAAACAACACCAAAAAAAAAATTAAAATAAAAAAAGAGAAGGTATTTTCCACCCCTAGATACCTGAAACCTGGACATACGACCAGAGCCACCGGCGACGGCGGCTCACGCAATCCCGGCTGCCGATAAGCCTGGGCTTCCCAAGCCAGACCCCGCTGCCTGCCCGTGTCGCAACAGCCCCAGAATTAATAAGACCTTCAATTAAGCAGCTTTCCAAACGCTATTAAAGGGGGAGAGAAAGCTTTTTTCCTGCTCTTCGCCGTGCTCACCAGGGTCACCAGGGCCCCAGTGGGTGCTGCGAGAGGAGAAACTCCAGTTTTCCACTCGAAACCCCCCCGAGGGCAGGGAATCTGCCGGTTTTTGGCACAGCTTTTTTCATTTAAGGTAGGGGGGGGACAACCTCCGTGTCCCCCCTCTTCCCCGGGTCAATGGGATCCTCTTCCTCCCCAACCCACTGCACCCTCCCGGGTCACCGGGTGCTCTGCGCAGCGCGAAGCCGCCGGCTAAAATCACGGCAGAACAGACATTCCCACCGGGAAATCCCGGGGGGAATTAAATCCAGAGTTTAAGGAGACGCAGCTCTGTCCTGGATTTGAGGAGTTGGACCACAGCCCATCACGGTCCTGCACCCAAAACCTCTCTGATATTTGCATTTTTAAGTTTAGAATAACCATTTTAAGCTTCGAATCAGCAGCTGGAGCAGGCGGAGGAGACGGATGGAACCGGCAGCCCCGCAGCGCCTCACTGGGGACACGGGGTGCCTCCAGTTGCACCGTTTTTTCTGACACCTGTTTTTTCTAACCCCAAAAAACTGCCCGCTGTGTCCCCCCAAGAGATGATGCTGCTCCCCCAAGCTCTGCGCCCGCCGCCAGCCAAACCACTGGGTGCCACCAACACCAAACCTGTGGTCACTCCGTCCTCCACACGCAGCAAAAGCTGAACTTGCTCAAAGGATTTAAAAAAGAACCTCAAAAGAACCAACCACGAAGCTTCAATGGTTGGACTCGATGATCCCAAGGGTCTTTTCCAACCTAGATGATTCTATGAGTCTTAAAAA
>JAHREE010122245.1:0-11208 GCA_033628505.1 Tringa tobata | reverse complement strand
CCGCTGAGCAGCAGCGGCGGCGGCAGCAGCAATATGGCTGGTGATGGGTTTTTTGGGGGGCGCTGGCGGCGGGAGGAGCTCTCGGAAGCCCCTGCGCGCCCGGCTCGCTGTTAGCTATGGCAAATGGCAGCGGCGGCGGCTCCTACCCGGGCGGCAGCGGCGGCGGCGGCGGCATTAGAATGAGTAACAATATCAACGCCAACAATCTCAACACAGACTCGTCCTCCTCCCCCGTCAATGTGCCCAAGATGGATGCGCTCATCATCCCGGTGACCATGGAGGTGCCCTGCGATAGCCGCGGACAGCGCATGTGGTGGGCTTTCCTCGCCTCATCCATGGTCACTTTCTTTGGGGGACTGTTTATCATCCTGCTCTGGAGGACCCTCAAGTACCTGTGGACTGTCTGCTGCCACTGCGGGGTCAAAAACAAGGTAACACCCCCCCCACCATCCCCTTCCCCTCCTGGTGCTGGTTCGGTGCGGTGGTGGGTGGGTGGTGGTGGTGGTGAGGAACAGTCGGATCCCCAGCCTTGTACACCAGGACACCTGGGCAGGTGGATGGAGGAGATGCCGTTGGGCTGTTGTTGGGTGGCAGTGAGCTGTCTGCTGTTGTGGTGTCGCCACGGGCTGTCGGGAGCCGCGACGTGGGGAGGTGTTGGGTGCAGCCCCTGAGACGTGCCCCGCTGTCCCCCGCTCTCTGTCCCACCCCACACTTTCATCTGGTGGCACCAAAGTTACACCTGGTGTTGGGTCGCTCCTGTCAGCAAGGCGCAGGCTGGCGTGGTGGGACGGTGTGGTTCTGAAGTTGCTGTGCACCCCCAGGACCACATACGATGGCCCGGGTGGGAGTGTTTATTTACCAAACTAAACTCTCAGTTCTCTTGTGGAATGAGAAACTTTGGCCAAATTGAAAAGGTAAACTTCTCACTCAAGTAAATCCTTTTAAAGCTAGTTCCACTCCCCAAGAATCTGCGACGCTTCTGTTTGATAAATGAAATGTAGATATCAAAAAGTATTTGGCGCATTCGTAAGTAACGCACTAGATCGATATTCTTTTAATCTAAGTGCAAAATCTTTGAGGCAACCTTTCTGCCCCTTTGATTTTTGCATACTGCCAGTTGGAAGAAAGCGTAGTACGTGGAATAAGGTCCGCTCCTGGTTCGAAGGGTCTCTTTCAAACCAAAGCCAAGAACTTGCTCAGGACCAGACTCTCATTTTTGTTTAAGACAAATGGGATAGAAAGTGTTAAGACTCTGTATTTGTGAAAGTGGATTTTGACAGACCCCAAAATAGAGCAGCAGCTGGAGTTTCTCCCCTTCCCTTTTCACATTTTTTGGATTACAAATGGAATAATATCTGCTTCAGTTATTCCTGGCACACAGACACCCACAAAAACACACACACCTTTTAATATATGGTTGCTAGGTTGCTGGCTTGCTTTGACGTACAGTGAGCTGTCTTCCCCCTTCTCCCGTCCCCTCCCCCCTAAACGCACTCCATACAGCTCTAACCCAGCTCTGCAAGGGATCTCACACTTGGGGGGAAACCAGAAGCACAAAGTCACAGAGTGTGGGAAGTTGAGGGACTCGTTTGTTTGTTTGGGTTTAGCGAGGTGGGCGTCCAGCTCGGGTTGCCGAAACGAACCTCTGCGTTCCAGCTGGAACTAAACAGTTAGAGTGAACTTGGCCTATCTAGGGAAGAAGCGATTGCTAGAGATAAGGAATAAATAGAAGCTTTTGACTCAGCCTTAAGCTTCAGGACACCGACCAGGCGGGATCACCGCTCTATAGGCATTTTTTTATTTCCTTCAAAACCAAACCTGAACTTTCTTAGAGAGGTGTTAGCCGGGTATGATGACAAAGCTCAAATGAATTTGTGATAATAAGCGTGTCCTGTGAAGTACCATTGCCAACAACAAGTAAAAGGTGGATTTTCAAGAACGGGCGGGTAGTTAAGACTTAACTTCAGTTTCTTCTGAAGTTTTTATTTAGTATTTTCCTTTCCACATGACGAGAGAAATTTGCAAGGGGTATCGGGCATCTTGATGAGAAAGAAAATCCTACAGGTTATCACCTCGTGCTTCTTTGCTTGAGAGAATGAAAAGTTAGAGACTTGTACACAGACTTCTTAATGCATAGTGTCGTGGTGGGTGTTGTTGGCCTGATAGTCCGTTGTTGGGACATATAGTCAGTTAAAGTAGATCGTTCATTTCATAACCAGTACAGAAAGGCAGATCCAAATTGTCTTTAAAACCCGTTATGCTAAACGTATCAGCTTGCTAATTAACAGGCATCATCGAGGGGTTCCAACACTTCCAGTCTGAGTGATTGGACATGTTGCGGCCGTGTCAGGTTGTAAGATTTGGGTTTATTTCATGTTTTGAGACCTGAAGTAGCTATATGCCCATGGTGATCATTCCCTGGGGCAGGAGGATGAAGGACTGTGCAGGTAGGGGGAGATAGACGTCTCTTTTCAGATTGTATTTGTTCCACTTGTAAGGGCTTTCAAGCCTCTGGTGAAGAAGAACTTTAAAGGGCTGATCCGGCTGCATTCCTTCCGTGCTAAAATGGGGAATTGGAGGCAATTCTTTGTGTGTAAGGAGTAACTAGTTATTGCGAAACACTTTTCTAGTATTTGGGTTATAAAGGCTAACTGAAGTAGCAACTAGAAATGTCTTAAGCGTTGCTGTTATCAAACACATGCCTTGTGCTGCCTGGTAACTTGGGAAAGGCTGCCAAGGCTGCAGGTGAAAAATGTAAATGCATATGTATGCTATGTTGACTGTGTTGGACCTGCTAGCAAAAGTGATTTTACAAGAAGTAGCTCCTCCTACTGCGGGACTGAAGAAGTTTTCTGCACGTTAGGACCTTTCCTGTGCTGCCTCTCCTGCTGCTCCACAGGTTGTAGCAGAGTTGGGGTATCCAACATCGTCTCACCATCTACGTAAAGAGTGGTTCCAGCGAGTGAGCTAAAAGAAACCTTTCTCATGGCTGCTCTCTGTGGCTTCTTATCGAATAATTCACATGTATATGTGAATTACAGATATGTGAATAATTCACAGAGTTACTCTAACACCCGTGTCCATATATGTTACTGCAAGGAACTGCAAAAAGTTTCTTTTTTTTTTTTTCCCCTACTATATTCTAATCATAAAATTGTATTCCTCAGATTTGTCTGAGGAATCATAAAATTGTATTCCTCAGTGATTGTCAACTTGGTTTTGGGATGTAACACTTTTTAATGGCTGCATAGAAGGATTTAGAATGTGGTTTGATGGTTTTATATTTTTTTCCCTCAACTCATTGAATTTAAGGTTTGAATTTAAAAACATGCTATAAAAATTTAACACTTTGTGGTATGACAGTTCACTACAGTTTGGTTTTTTTTTTCTTGGAGATAAGAAAGTCAAGATACTGTAAGTCAAGAAAATGACAGCTTCTGGTACCAGAATGATAAACATTGCCCCGTAAAATTCCATATCCAATTTATGTCATTGTATACAAATAGAACATTAATATTAATATTAATCATGTATTAAAAGCGATTGCTGAAGCTTTAGGTTTTTTATGCTCCGTGCTTTCTTTGTGACATGAAGTTTTTTTAAAATCTGCCAAAAGAAGAATGTAAATCTTGACCTGTGTTGTCAGTCTTTCATGTAATGAGTCATTACAATTGAAACCCTTGCATTCCTTTATTTAATACAGTATACAATTTTAGATTTAATTCTTCCAAAATTAGCTACAGTCATATTGTAGAGACTGAACAAATACTGTTTTTTTCTCCTCAGGGTTTACATCTACCTTTTAAGGAAGGCTTAGATTTTCTTAAAGAACTTGTCTTCTCTTTGCTCGTTCTCTGTCCCTTGACCAACTCATTCCTGTTTGTACACGAAAAGTAGAATGTGAGATTGAAATTCAGTGGGCTGGACTCTCCTCATTGGTTGCTTTTATTTATGAATAAAAAAGAAAAATAAAATAAATATGCATGGTGAAGTACACAGTGCACATAGTGGTTAAATGTGGATCATACAGCCTGTAGTTGTTTTGATTAAATGGATCTGCTACCGCATTTTCTCTGCTTCAGAAGAGCATTTTCTAAAAGAGCTCCTGAAGCTGGCCGGTGCAGAATGAAGTGAAATTTGTTTGAAGAGTGTGATACTTACTGCTCCTTGTCTCCCCCCAAAGTGGTACCCTTTCTTACTTTATGCCTTCAAGGCTCTTGCAGGTAGAATGTTTCTTTATTGCGATGCTCCTGTTGGAATGGTTTAATTGTTTTAAATTGTTTTCCCCACTGACAATCCTGGACTGGTATACACATAAAATGAAATTACATTATGATTATAGATGGAAGTTGCTAGCCTGAAATGTCAAGTCATAATAGTCTTCATTAATATTGGTCTACATATGTTTGAAACTTAATAAAGTATACAGTGGTAGATTCGGTGTTCTGCCCCTCTAGCCCGCTCTGGGGAGATCCCAGCTGGACTACTGCATCTAGCTCTGGAGCCCTCGGCACAGGAGAGACATGGACCTGTTGGAGTGGGTCCAGAGGAGGCCCCAGAAACGATCAGAGGGCTGGAGCACCTCTCCTATGGGCACAGGCTGAGAGAATTGGGGTTGTTCAGCCTGGAGAAGAAAAGGCTTTGGGGAGACCTTATTGTGGCCTTTCAGTACTTAAAGGGTACCGACAAGAAAGATGGGGACAAACTTTTTAGCAGGGCCTGTTGCAATAGGACAAGGGGTAATGGCTTTAAACTAAAAGAGGGAAGATTTAGACTAGGTAGAAGACAGAATTTTTTTACACTGAGGGTGGTACAACACTGGCCCAGGTTCCCCGGGAGGTGGTAGATGCCCCATCCCTGGGAACGTTCAAGGTCAGGTTGGATAGGGCTCTGAGCAACCTGATCTAGTTGAAGATGTCCCTGCTCTCTGCAGGGGGGTGTGGACTACATGACCTTCAAAGGTCCCTTCCAGCCCAAACTATTTTATGATTCTAGCATATTGATTTGTTTTGAACAGAAAAATCAAAATTTTACTGGAAGTACATTTGCAGAAGTCTTCTTTGGGAAGTTAAGAATTTTTGCCCAGACCTCTGAGGCCTGAGAAAATTTGTAAGTGAAAAAAATTCAGTTCTCCCTAACAGAAGTGTTTCTACCAAACTGGCTCTCATACAGCGAGGTTTCTTGATTTCCTAGAAATACCTTCCTCTCCAAATAAAAGTAAAGAAACAAACTCAAGACAAGGTTGAGAAAAGCATGAGAGTGAATTGGAAGGTGCGCGTGGACACGCAGTGCAGGAGATCCCTTCATTTAAATCCGCCTGTGGAAACCTCACCTTGACTCTCTGGAAGATGTACCGAGCAGAAGCGTATGAACAACTGGAAGGCTCAAGGGATTAGCAGGGGGCTGTGATGCCTCTGGCTCGTTAGTCACATGCGCAGCCTGGCTCGAGGCGCTGCGTCCTTCCCGTCTCATGGCTGTCAGGTGGTCTGCTCTGCGAGTAATTACCCCGCCAGCGTCCCACCGGACGGGTTGCCAGTTGGGAGATGGACGTGGTGGAGAGGTCAAGGACTGAAAGCAAAGGTGCTCGCTGCTCTTTGCAGGTGGTGTTTCTACCAGCGAAAAAGGCACCCACAACGGAGAGGCGTGTGCTGCTGTTTTCTGCGCCGCGAAAAAGACGAACACTTTCAGCTCTCTGGAGCTCCTAATGGATTTCACGTTTTATAAACACATGCTAAAATTGGTTATGCACGCAGGAAAGAAAATGTATGGACAAGGATTTAACTGTAAACCAAACAATCCCCACCAAAACGTTATTTTGATGCAGTATCATACTTACTTTCAAGGCTTTGCAACACATATATTTAAGGAGAAAATCTGTGCTCAGAAGGCATTTGCAACTCTCACACGTTTGCAAATCTGTAAATCCTGGTTGGAAACTATTAGATTTCACAATTTTTTCCAGGTTTTAGCTCAATAGAAGAAATGCCTGTAATAGGGAATGTCAAGCTTTTAAATAACAATGATTATACTGATGTGGTGAGATTTTGTGGTGAGTTTTGATGTGGTGAGATTTCTGAATGCAGAATGAGGGCAGCTTACAGCCCCAGAGATAGACACACTGAAAATTTAGAGAACACTAGTCCTAAGTGCAATAGGGACAGGATCTAATGATTATAATTAAAAAGCAATGATGTTCCATGTCTGTCCGGTACTATTGCAAGAAAGTGGACTGTGAATCTTAGTCATTGACTGTCCTTACTGGGACAAATCTTAAAAAGAAGCAGAAATCTCTAGTCAGCAGGAGGAATACAGAGCAGTGGTCAGTGTTTCTTGAGAGATTGGCTCTGCTGTCTGGTGGAATCTGTCTCAGATTGACAAACGTTTATGTGAATTTCAGGGCTGGCTGGTAATCATTCCTCAGCAAGATCCAGCTGTAATTCGGAAGCAGCGAGGCATTCTGTAGTGTGAGATTGTAGGACAGAAGTTCCAGAGAACCCAGTGAGATGTAAACATAAAATAACTCTGGATGCAGTTAGGGGATGGGTTATCCTTTTGGTTCTATTAAACATACCTTGTCACATCATGTGTTTTACACGCATGAAAAATTACCAAATTACCAGAAGTCTGAGATGGACACAGTCAGTACAACTTCTGGGGTTTTTCTAAAGGGAAAGGTTGCTGAAATACTATGTGTGGGTGTTAATGGTTAAAAAATATTTTTCTCCCCTACGTATCATTTCAGTGACAAAATGAAAGGGACTACACTTAAAAAAAAGCTGTCCAAAAATGCTGTGTTTCTGTAATGAGTTGATATGCTGCCGCATGGTTGAAGGTTTAATGCCCGACTCTTCCACCCGCCCTGCGAAGTGAGGTCACAAGACCAGGCTGGCATTTATACCAACTTTGCACAGGGCTAAATGCACAAATCCCAGATTAGACCTCATGGTCTGCAAGTGCTAGTACCCTGTTAATGGCACATAGGTCATCTTGGGTGACAAGGTAAGGTGGACATCCAGTAGGAGTCTGTTAGCGCTTTTGCCAATGATATAGCTGGATGGATAAATAAGAAAACGAGATACCTATCTCCCACGCCTGTCAGAGATGTACTGGTCAGGAAGGGCCCGTTTTGAATCCTGGTGGTATTTATAGCCTGAGAATACATCGGGTTTGCATCTTTGAGAGGAACACTTTATTCCCATATATAGTATGCGTGGCTCTGTTTAAATGAATGTGCTGCCACTGAAATGTGTTGAGTTCAGTTTGCTTTGAGATGATATATTGCATGTATTTGTCTGTTTGAGAGTTACAGAAACGGAGAGCGTTATCCAAAGCCTGTTGAAATAGAGGGAGGCCATCCTAATAGCTTCGATGGTTTTGGACTCAGGCCTAGATGTTCATAGTGTTCTAGATGAATCAGATATTTTTGTCAAATGGTTCTTCTGTTAACATTTTAAGCTTTTAAAAGCTTTTTTCTTTTATTGTAGCGAGGTGTATTTACTTGGCTTCTGGCCATTATGTCTGGGATTTCAACATTAGAAACATAATATTTAAAAATCACACAAGGTATGTTTCCATTCCAGTTCAGACTTACACCTTCTGCCAGGCCCCCCTTGGAAATCAAAATGTGGGTGCTTGAACTACTGAGGATATCCTGTCACGGCATCTCTCCTGCCAGCTGATGGGGAATGGCAAATATTGGCTCTGTTTTTTTAGAGCCACAGTAAGTGCACCTTTAGTGGACGTGGCGAAGGTCCCTGGCCCCATGGATCATCTGTGGGACAGAGATGCAGCCCTGCGTCCTGGAAATTCCTTTGCATGTCCTTAACTTCACTACCTCATTTAAATATCGGAACCGCTAACGTCTAGTGGAGAAAAAAAGACAGATCTCATCGCCAGGCCAGAAGAGTGTGGAGAAGTGCTGTAACATCGTCAACAGTTGTAGCCTACAGCAGGGAGAATTTGGGTGGCTTGGCACTGTAACTGTTAGATGCAGGTCTGCCATGTTGCATTTTTATTGCTTTTTATACACCCAGGAATAAATTTACAATACAGTTTTGTTCCCCTTTGTCCGAGCAAATGCTGACTAAATATCTGACATTTTCTTTCTTGTAATATTTCATTCATTTTTCATGATATCTTTTACATTTTTATGTAATGGTTTATCTCTTATTTGTTAAACTAAAAAGGTGACTCACTCCAAGTTTGCTGTTATTAATGCGATTAGCACTACTTCCGCTGGATTCATTTGGTATTGTAAGTATAGGGAAAACAATATTATAGATACAGCTTTCTAAAAAACTATTTGCAAATGGTGACCTTAATGTTACAAAAATAAAGTGAAATATATTAGATAATGATTCATTGTTTAAGCATCTTGTAATTTTTTCTAGTATGAACTCTTAAACTCATTTTAGTTGTTACTATGCACAGGTATTCTGCTGGACAGAAATTATTTGAAAGAGATTACTAGCTTTTTTTGACCTATAATGGTCATTGTTGGTGTAGAACCCTTCAGATGCTTTCAAATGTCATGGAGAATCCTTTGGCTACAAGTGATTTGACATCACTTCCTTGAAAGTGAGTTTGCTGATCAACAGGCAGCTGTTGTCTGATGTTTTTGCATCTTCTAGGTTATTGCACTATAAATACCGTTTCATGAGGAAGCTGATAAACTCTACTTGGGTTTTAAGGGGTGAAGAAAAAAAACCCTCCTTTTTCCTTTTAATCACAAGAACAGTCTAGTTAGGAGAAAATATTGCAGAGTCTGTCTGTAGTGGTGCAAACATTTTTCTCCATGAGGGAATTTTTTTAATGCTTTATTATACACTTCTGATAAATTGATTTTATGTGGGAATTTTTTACCATCTTTTTTGTGTTAGTTTTCTTCTGTTCCCAATACGTTTGTATCCAAAGGCTTCTGATTCCTTCAGTATCAGAAACGGGGGACTGCTGGTTTTCTGTTCACATTCTTCTAATGTCACTCAAGGCTCTCAGCAATAAAGCTTACTTGTTTCCTTGCATCCTGTACTGTAATGTTATTTTTCTGCTGTCTGCAGGATAAGGTTATAGTCACCATTTGTTATGTTCAGCTTTTTATAGAGAGACATGGATTATATGCTTAAGGAATGATTTCTTCGATTGAGAGAGGGCCTGGTTTTTGATTTAAGACAGTACAAAATTTTACCTGACTAAATGCTGATTTTCCTCTTCTGACTCTGCCTTATGTGTGTAAATTATGGTGTTGTCTTTTCATGAGTCAGAAGAGCAGAATTCATATTATAGATCTGTTGTTCCTAAAAGAAAACAACAGTAAAAACTTCACAGTTTTGATACTTGCAAAAATAATTTTAGCTGCTTTGCTGGAATGTGTCCCTAGGATATAATGAAGCTTTAATTTACTAAAAGTAGAAAATACTGCCCAAATTACAGAGCTTTGACTGCCTGTATGATTTACGTGATGAAATTTTAATGTTCACTTAAAATGATATGTACTATAGGAAAACCTTGGTATCTTTTTGTTGCCAGCTGAACGGTAAGATGTGATCCCAGGACCGGAAGAAAAAAACATTTGATTTTTTTTGGTTTCCAGTTGATGGCATTGTGTTTGTTATTAAGTTATTCATAACTTTTAAAGAGAACTCCCACAACAGTTTAGGTTAATATGTGGAACATAAGTCAACATTCGCACAAAACAACTGTTTAGACACCAAAATTTATATTTAAGATCTGAATAAGGAGTTTGATTTCACAGTCAGGGATAATTTCAGATGGCTTCTGAAAGAGGTATTCTTGTTCTTGAAAACTTTTTTCCTTATTTAGATGTTTAACATCACATAACAGCTAAATAGATGTTTAACATAACAGCTAAAACCCAGGTACCTTTTTTTTTATTCTTTTGATGTTAACCTTACACATATTCTGAACTTGAGTAGGGTTTACCTAATCCCCTGGGTTCTTTTCTCTGCATATATTAACATAGGAGAAGGTACCTCAGTGTTTGTAAAGTTGCACACTGTTTTAAAAGCTCTTTAAAGCAGCAGTGTCTCTTGCTTTAACATTGAATATTCTAATTTTAATTTTCTTTTACCTAAGACATTGATACACACCCCATAATAAAAATATTTATTTCAAGTTGATTGCTCTTAGAAATGACTTTAATAAAAAATAAGTTAAAAAATAAATTTTTCATGCTCCCATATTGAAATTGTGGGGGTAATCAGAACATGTTATCATTTCTTCATTCCTATGGCTACAGTTGCTTTAATAAAGCTGTATGTAAACTTTTGCCTTTATTGACTGTCTATGCAACTATTTGTCTTTGGGTTTGTGTTCTTTAAAGTGAGAAATGCTAATGGCTTAAAGTGAATAGATCTTAATCTTGCTCTTAAGCCAGTTGTGTACACAAGTAAAATGTATCCTCGTGATTGTATTGGGACCTTTCTTTCCTATTAAAGAGCGGTCAAATGAGAGAATGCATATTCATAATTTGTAGAGGTGGAAAATAATTCAACCTCTAGAGTGAAACGTTTACTTATTTTTATAAATCACAAAGTTTATATAAACTGAACTTCTGAAAATGAAATTCTGAACCCAGAATTTCATAGGTTTGTCTGTTGGGTTTTTATACACAGAGAAATGGAATATTCAGTTTTGAAATAACTAACATTTCTGCTTCCATCAGCTCAAGGCTACTATAGAAAAGACTCCAGCCTTGCATTGGGTGCAGTAAAAGAGTAAACCTGCTGAGCTAAAATCCTTTGCTAGTCCTAAATCCTAAACTCCATTGCTGAGTCTTGTTGAAAGGTGGGTCCCACTACAGGGGGAGTTGATTTAAGGGGTGTGGGTGGGCGCGTTGGAGGGTGAGGGACAGGGATGGGGTTGTGGTGACAGAGCTGTGGCCTGTCAGTCAGCACGTAACTGTGCTGCGCCTGCGTGCGCTTGAGCTGGCAGGGGAAGGCCGGTGTGGTTTAGAGCAAGCCCGATTGCATGATTGTTTCTGTGAAGGTGCCTGGGCCACATTCTGCAGTGCTTACATCTGCTTTGTGACTTGGTGTGACGTGAAGGTGGTGTAAAGCCTACCGGATCTGGCCTGATGGCCTGTCGAAGCTAAGTTACATCACTTACTACTTTTTAAAAAACAAATTTAATCCATCAGAGCAAGTTCAGTGTTTTGTGGCAGCAGTGTTTGTGATTCCAAAACTGGAGTTA
>JAHREE010122238.1:0-10872 GCA_033628505.1 Tringa tobata | reverse complement strand
AGTACCATGCCAATGAATGTTAAGTACAGGCTGACAGATTTAGTCTACTTCAGATCTATCCTTCGTTCCTTCTTTCAGAAGGGAAAGCAGACACACAAGTAATTCTCCACTGAGAGGTTCTACTACCTCCTTACAGTTTGTGGTTCACCCTGCTGGATTTGAAGAACCAAACGTTTTTAAAGCAGACCTAGCTAATGATAGGCAATGACATGAAGAAACTCATATCAACCATCATTTTAAAGACCAGGTATAGATACCTATCATTCATAATAGAAAGTTGCAGCTCTTTGATGGTAGACTTGCCACAACAAAACTCTCGCCACAACCTCTTTATTTCTCCAAATGTTGAGAAGCCATCACAGGAAAAGCCTAAAAGTGAGCTGTAGCCCCAGCCATGAGAAAAATTTCTGAGAACCTGTTTTGTTAGGTAAGACTACCCACTCTGCTATTTCACCCTTCTCACTGCTGAGCTGGAAACACTATCTTGCCATTATTCATGTATTATTTACTAGAGCACATTTTGGTTCAGAACCAGCCATGTAACACTTCTAAGCCCTTCAGCTTTGCTCAGTACCACAAAGAAAATCAAATATCATGTAAGTACACACAGAAATATAACAAAGCAAGTAATTCTGGCACACAGTATCTGATTTTTCTAAAAGACCTAAATTTATTCATATTTACTTCGATGTTTTCTTTTTCTAATAAGCTAACACATGGTTTAGGATCTTGTGATCTACTGAAAAAAAATTCCTTTCTACTTTTAAATGTCATACAAGCCATCAACTAAACTGACTGAACTTTCATTTGTAATTAACAATTAAGAATGAAATTATATATAAGCTTATTGATATTACTTTACCACCCACAGTAGTTACAATTCTACTTGTTAATAATGGTATGTCCAGGTCATATTTAACATAATCCTGGGATCTATCCTGATCATACTGGAATCATGCAAGGCACATCAAATCTGTTAATGCACAAGATGATGGCAGGCAACCGTATGAAGTCACAGATACACAGCGTTATTTAAAAATTCTGTTACATAATGCTGATTAGCTACATGCTAACCCTGATGAATAAAAGAAAATTTAAGTTATGGTGGATTTTATTCTGAAGAACTAAAAAGTCATGTAATTTGTACTTCTCATAAACTAATTTTAATAACCCAGTCAGCTATGGAAATTTAAACTCCCGAGCCTATTCAGTCTCTTAGTGATTAATCACCTTGAAGGTCTAACTACTCAAAGTTATTTCTTACTTATTTAAAGCAGTCCTATAAAATACTGAAAGGACAATGAGATGATGCTTCTCTAGAAAAAGTCATGCTCTCTTTATTAAGGAAAATCTAACAGTTAGAATTTTAGTACGAGATCCATTCCTGATGGCTAAAATTACATTAGAATCCTATTTTCAAGTCATGTAGTTTTGTTTCAGAGTCAAGAAAATACTGTTTTCCTCCTCGAATGAAAATAAAATGTATTAAAAGACAATCCAAATTCTGATAACAATTTCATATCTCCTAAGAGAATGGCACTCCAGTTAATTTCAAATTTTTTCTATACAAATTTTATACTACTCAGGATTAACTATCTTATACAGGGGCTGTATTAATATGCCTTTTTTCTACCATACCCATCATTAATTTGGATTTGGGCTGAAAAATAAGGCTAGGTGATTCCAATAACGTACCTGCTTCAAAAAGCGATGGAACACAGTCTGGTGTGTAGAAACTCACAACATGATCAGTTCAGTATCTTGATGCCTTTACGCCAATATAATCCAAAAGGAAAGAAGCAAGTGCCAGGAGAAGCCTGGTTCCACGGAAAGCGGCTGCTGTTTTTCATCCTTCACAATCAAGGGTAAACAGGTCAGTGGAGTCTGATTACTCTTTTTGTTTGTTTGTCCAGTATCCAATTGGTTATCTCTCAGGAAGACCTATGAAAGAACAAATGAAACATTCATGAGCCCAAAGGCTGATATATCCAAGAGTCAATGACACCAAAAAATATGGGACATTTGTGTATTTAGTCAGTTGTTCTTTACTTTTGACCGAGGGCTTTACTTTTGATCAAGTCTTGAGTTTTTCTTTTCCCCCCATGCAAATTTGTTTAATGATACAACAGTCTTCCTCAAAACTTCACTTTCCTGAGAACAGCCATGGCTTAGGTTTACTATAGTCTCTTCCAGAACACAATTAACTGAAGAAGTCCCTTTAGGACTCCTCCTGAGTTCTTGTAAATTTTTATTTCAAAACAGAGGATGTAGGGTGTCTTGTCTTACTCTGATGGAGCTCCTCTGATGGTTTTAAACTGAAAGAGGGGAGATTTAGATTAGATACTAGAAAGAAATTCTTTGCTGTGAGGGTGGTGAGGCACTGGAAGAGGTTGCCCAGAGAAGCTGTGGCTGCCCCATCGCTGGAGGGGTTCAAGGCCAGGCTGGATGGGGCTTTGAGCAACCTGGTCTACAGGGAAGCAGTATCTGTCGGTTCTTTAAAGTTGTCCGCTGTTCAGAAATTCCTGATTTGAGCAACCAGATACTTGTGTGTACATATGCATACGCACACGCTTGTATTTTGCTCATGAGTATACATATTAATTTGAGATCTGTGCTTTTGCCCATAAGTATATGTATTGATTTGGGATACCTTACAGTAAGTCAGTGTGCATCTTGCCATCTTCGAATGTGTGATTAAGTTGTTCATTCACTTTGTAAACCTCTAAACTGGTTAATGATTAAGTGCTGCTAAAATTTCAACCTCTTGATCTACCTTATATCACTGATAAATTTTGAATTGCTGCTAAATCATAACTGTGTCAAACATTTCCATCCGGGACATGCGGTGGGTCTGTTGTGGAGCTGGCTGTATCCAGCCCCTGATCTTCTCCCACAGGGGCCTTCCTACAGCACCCTGCTACTGGAATCTTGCCACAAACACCCAGTACACCCAGTAAAAATAATCTACTTTTATGTAGATTAAAGTCCTGCAAATGGACTCATAGAGCCCCGTAACTCAGTGAAGTCTGCTTTGGCAAGAGTCAGTGAGTTTGCGCTTGGATTCAACTGCAAGAATGGAATGATAAATCAATTTAAAAAAAAAAAAACAACAAAAACAAACAAACAAACCAAAACCCAATCCAAAACCAGAGCATAATTAACTACAATGATGTAACAACACTATTTATGAAAAAGGAAGCAAAAGTGTGATGGCTGATCAAAAATAATTAAGTGGGTGATTTTTAATGTGAAGCCTGTGATTTTAACATTTCTCTTGTTCCTAGGTATATTCTTTAATTTCAAACATTCCCTCAAATGTCAGCCTTGGATGGGAACAAGGCAAGGCACATTTCAACCTAAACGGTCAGTGTTTTTCATAGTTATGAGAAGTCAAAGTAGCATTGTCAAAGTATCTTTTGCAGCACATTAACAACAGAGTAGGTACAGCTAATTCTATTTATTACATCGTATGAACACAACAAACCAGACAATTAAATCGTCTTGCATGATAATCTTCGAAATGACTTCATCATTCTTGCAAAACAAAACAAAAAGCACACTTTTTAATGGCAAGAAATGAAGGGGAAAAAAACAGAAAAAATAAGAAAATAAACTCATTCTGAGGTTACCAAAATCCTCTGTACTTATATTCATCCTATTATCAAGAAAAATCTCACTGTTTTGCAATCTTGTCACAAAGCTAGACCTACAGTTTTGTGTGAACACAGCTCCCTCTGGTGTGTCGATCTCACGCTGCTCTGTAACCTGCATTGCTTTTCTTACAAACACAATTGTTTCGTTTGAAAGAAATTGTTGTCCCAAAGCTAAAGTACATCAAAACAAACACTATCTCTGCAAATCTATTGTTCTTTCCCTTTGGGGATTCTATACCCTAAGCACATCCTAATGAATCTTTTAAAGACAAAAACTTTAATGAATTGCCATAATGCTCTTGTCAGATCATCTATATAATTTAGAAGAATAAAACATATGATTTAATACCTATTCACTGTTCTCATTAATTTTTATTTTTTTGTATCGTAACACCTAATAGTGTCCCACAACCTCACTGTGGCAGGCAACGCAAAACTAAAAGGCAGTCCTGTTCCCAAAGGACCTTATACCTAAAAGGCCTTGCTTGCGCTTTACATTTCATTTATATGTTCCATGCATTTCAAGGCAGACAAATCAGAACACGTCTGGAAAGGTAAAGTTGCGTGTCAGCCTATAAAAATTTGAAACATGGCCCAGACAGTGCAGGAGGTCCAGGGTTGCTTCAGAAGCCTACGGTTACACCAAACCGGAGCGCGGGGTTGAGGAACTCTGAGTCACTCTTGGTCCTTCCTCCCACCGCTCCCTCCTCTTCCTGGCTCACAGCAAGTTCAGGAACAAAGAGCCTGGAGCTGAAATGCATGAAAGGACTGGCATCATTGCTCAACAGTGGTGTGAATTTTTAGCTTCCAAGGCAAGGAACGACAATTTTTAAAAGCTGGATTGTTTTCTTAGTTTGTTGAATCTGGCGGTGTTAATATTGACATCATCAAAGCATGAAGGAGGTACAAGTGGTCAGACAGGGCCCTCTTGACCTTCATGAAGAGCCTACAGCTTGTCACTCTTTCTGCCAATAGTGACAGGGGAAGAAAATCTCAGATTTTACTCAGAGGAATTTGGGGACAAGCAAATTATCTTGCTGATGTACTTAAGTAAAGTCAGCAGGTTAAGGGAGGTGATTCTTTCCCTCTGCTCAGTGCTGGTGAGGCCAAACCTGGAGTACTGTGTCCAGATCAGGCCCCTGCAATACAAGAGAGACGTGGACTTACTGGAGCGAGTCCGACAAAGGACAATTACGATGATTAAGGGTCTGGAGGATCTCTCCTCTGAGGAAAGGCTGAGAGAGCTGGGACTGTTCTGTCTGCAGAAGAGCACGCTCAGGGGAATCTCATCAGTGGTTATAAATACCTGAAGGCAGGGTGCAAAGAGGACAGAGCCAGGCTCTTTTCAGCGGTGCCCAGTGACAGGACAAGAGGCAGCAGGCACAAACTGAAACACAGGAGGTTCCCTCTGAACATCAGGAAACACTTTTTCACTATGAGGGTGACCAAGCACTGGCACAGGTGTAGAGTCTCCATCATCGGAGATCTTCAAAAGCCACCTGGGATGGTCCTGGGCAGCCTGCTCTAGGTGGCCCTGCTTCCTTTCCCCAAAACATATCTAGTGTGATTTCTATTATCACTAATTTCTGTGCCTTGTTCTGCTAAAAAGGTGGTAAGAACATTAGCAAGACTGTTGGAATTTATATTGGTGACTGACCAGAAATGATAAGAGAAAGAAGGCAGGTGAGGAGACTGAAACAAGAGCTCTTGCTAAGCAATGACTTTTCACAGGGAATGAATGGCAGTCTGAAAAAAAAAAAAAAAAAAAAAAAAAAAAAGACCCAAAACAAGTAAAGCATGAGGATATGAGTAATGGAAGGTAGGCTGATGAGATGAGAGAACACGCACACTGAAAAAGGGTGTACACAGTGGTAGCGTGTACTGTTTTTTCACTCTTTGGGCAGGATCTATCTCTTTTTTTTTTTCTGTTTGAATATTGTGCTATGGTGATGTCAACCTTAATAACACCCAGCTGAGCAAGCTAATCAAAGGGCAAAAGACTGAGCAAGTGGAAGATGATGCTCCTGCCAAGATACATTGGGTCTCTGGCTCAGGCACAGGGATTGATTTTGGTTACAAGGGGAAGAGTACTTCTGAAGCAGCTATGTCCCAAAATGTTCTTCTTGTCATTTCTTTTTTAGCCAGTTCTGCTCCATATGCCCCTGGACATCTAGTGAGCTGTAGTGCATGCGGCCTATTAGGTTCTCAAGCAATCTCTGAAAGAAGAGAGAATTTGTTTAAGGTCCTTTCTTCAGAGCGAGCCTTTTGAGATCTTTGACAAGCCCAACAATTCTACAGCAAGAAATTACATTCCTCTTGCGACATTTCTCTGTTACAGAATAGTTACTGACATTATGGCTTCAAAAGTAATAACAGAATTGATTTAAATAATCTGATTGCATTGCATCTGTTTTTAAATACATATAACTATATTGGAAGGAAGGTATTCCATCTGGTAACCCATCTGCAACTCCAACTACACAAGAACTAAGTATTCATAAGAGAACATTCATATATTTGAATTCTCTGAACATATTGTGACCTTCTGTTACTATTCACATAGAATATCTCAATTTAAATATGTGCTGGGTTTTTAATATCTTTCCACAACTGCAGCATTGGAAAAAGCAGCAGATTCAAGAAGTATGAACCTTAAATGAACAGTCAGTTGCGATTCCAAACTGCTCATGCCTTTATGTGGTCAGCTTGACACAGAGAAGCAATCCAGACCTGTAACTTCCTAGCTCGTTCCAGTAAATCCAGTTCAAAGGCTTGGTGGACTACCTAAGTGACACGATATAACCATTATTTTTTTTCCCTAGAAATTAAATTAGAGGCTTAGAAATGAAGTTTTACATAATAGTAATACACTTAACTTCTTCAACAAGATACTCAGTGGAACACTGGGGATTTTATTTTTACCTGTGGTTTAGAAGAAAGGTCCATCTGTCCTCCCTAATTTAAAGGGGATCATGCAGGTAGCCATAACTAAGATGTAAAGCATAATAATTTCTCTGTCTTTCATTTAAATTTCTTTATGAAAAACAAAGGAGCAGAAGTATCTTGTTTAAATATTTTTGATAACTCAGAGGTGAGTTATGTAGAACTTCAAGTAAAAATGATGTAAGAGGGTCCCCTGATTCCTTATTTAGGCCATGCCTTGGTAATTTATTTTGCACACAGCTGTGGCACTTCAGGGCATTATTCTACCACTTCCTATCATAAGTTAACAAACCCACAGTTTTGGTAGCAGGGTTATTCATTTTGGCACAGCCTAATCAGCTACAGCTAGGAAACAGTAAGATTAGCTTGAACAGTATAAATGAGAGCTTTGAACTATTTTTAAGTTCATTTTACCAGAAACAGATGAGGAAATCACAGAATGGTTAGATTTGGAAAGGAACTTAAAGATCATCCAGTTTCAACCCCTCCTGCCCTGGGCAGGGACACCTCCCACCAGACCAGGTTGCTCCAAGCCCCATCCAGCCTGGCCTTGAACCCCTCCAGGGATGATGGGGCAGCCACAGCTTCTCTGGGCAACCTGTTCCAGTGCCTCACAACTCTCACAGCAAAGAATTTCTTTCTAGTATCTAACATAAATCTCCCGTCTTTTAATTTAAATCCATTACCCCTCATGCTATTGCTCCAGTCCCTGATCAAGACTTCCTCCCCATCTCTCCCGGAGCCCCCTTCAGGTATTGGAAGGCTGTTATAAGGTCTCCCCAGAGCCTTCTCTTCTCCAGGCTGAACAACCTCAACTCTCTAAATGGCAGTACCACATCTTCTTGGTACCTGCTCACTGGGAACCAACCACTCCTTTCAGTCCTCACCACCAGGTACAGCCTTTCTCCAGCCTCTAACAGTTCTCCACACTTGTTCCTCCTTCACAGTTTTCTTAAACCACACTTCAAGTCCTCCTGCAGCCTTTTCCTAAGGAAGTTCTTTCCTGAAACTGCCAACATTGTCTTCAATTCCATTCCACACCAACACCCTAACTATTCTCTCCCAAATTCCTGCAAGCTGGTTCCTTACCTAAGTAGTTCCCAGGAGGGAGGAGATGCAGCAGGGGGGTGGCAGTCAGTAGCCATTCCTTTTTAAAGCTTCATTAATCCTCACATGGGATTTATTACCCTGCTTTAGAAATGCTCGCTTAAGTGATGGCTGAGAAAGGTAAACTCTTTTCTAAAGTGCTGGGGAGTAACTATCTTATCTGGTTATCTCGATCCAGATGGGAATTTCTGGCCAGTGGCTGAGTTAAAAATCACAGAATTAAAGCAATACACAATCCCAGGAATAGAGGAATTACAGATTAATGGATGAAAGGAGAGAAGTCTCAGGTGTATTTTTTTTTAAGTATCATTTACTGAGAGAAAGCAAACATTCCTAAAAATGTTTTTAATTAGCAGAAATATTTCACCAATAAAATAAAGAAGCAACACTATAAACATGAATGCTATTCTTCCCATATTAGGTGTAGAAAAAGACACTAGAAATATTTCCCAATGATTCAGCAGACTAAAGCTCCAGTAAATTAATAGCTTCATTGTTAACCATTTATCACAACTGTTCTTAGGGTTTTTTTCTCCCCCTTAATATGACAAGACTTTTCATCTAGAAAATACTGAGAGCTGAAACTCAAAAGTCTGAACCTGTGGGTTTACAGTTGGCTCAAGTCAACGTGAGGGCTGTCAGCAAAGGAACACTCCAAACTTTCACTGATTTTTATTTTTTTTTGCCTTATAATTTTTTTCTCTTAGTTTTCAGTTAAGTCAACTTGGTAGTCTGACTCATTCCACGACTGGCACCATTACATGAGCTGATGCAATGGAAGTGGTGACATCACACCTTTTCAGCAGCAGTAAAATCTTACGTTGCCTTCAGCTCACCACAAAACCGCACCTTGAAAAGTACACAGGGGCCAGAATACCCTACAAGTGCAAAGCACGAGTGAATTCTGTGGAAAATAGCATGAATTAGAAGAATTCTAATTCCATGGTGGGGGATTTGGAACTCGATGATCTTTAAGGTCCCTTCCAGCCCAACCCATCCTGTGATTAAATGATTCTGTGAATTAAGACTCCTCTGCACCAGCCTGTGGCTATAGGACAGGCCAATGTGTGGCAGCATATTAAATAGAATCATAGAATGGTTTGGGTTGGAAGGGACCTTAAAGATCATCCAGTTCCAACCCCCCTGCCATGGGCAGGGACACCTCCCACCAGACCAGGTTGCTCCAAGCCCCATCCAGCCTGGCCTTGAACCCCTCCAGGGATGGGGCAGCCACAGCATCTCTGGGCAACCTCTTCCAGTGTCTCACCACCCTCACAGGAAGGAATTTCTTCCTAATATCCAACCTAAATCTCCCCCTTTTGGAGGTTTCTGCTGCCAGCTTTACAGCGCCGTGGGTGCGTGACACAAGGCGCCGTTCCTGCTGAAATGCTCTCTGCCAATTCAGTTTGTTCCAGCAGAACTTTGAGAGGTTAACTTTGCCCCGGCAGGATGGCTGCCACGACAGGCATGGGTTGCCCACACAGCCCTAAACCTCTCTGTGGGTTCCGGCACCACGCATTCCCCTTCCAACCAGGATAAAAGCAGACGGGCGGCATAAAATCCTCACGAAGCGCTCTGCTAATTTGAACAAAAAAAAAAAAAAAAAAAAAAAAATTGTAATCGTGTGCCCACACCTGATCCAGATCAAATTTGTACTGCTGGGTGATGTGGCATGGCCCGGAGCCAGCGGTAACGATCGTGGAACCACAGGGCTCGGCGGAGGCTTCTCCTGCGGAGGAATTAGCCCGGACGGGAGCCTGTAAATAGGGAATGTGGCCCCAAACAGCCTGTGCAGGCTCCTCGGAACGTGCCCCGATCCGCACAACACAGACAAACCCGAAGCCTCTGCCAAACCACCTTTCTCTCTGCCCTCGGAGGGAGGGTGCTGGGTTAAGCCTCTGACTGAGAGAGTTAAGCAGGGGAGGGGAAAAAAAAAAAAAAAGAAAAAAAAAAGAAAAAGGAAATTACATGTCTGAGGTTTTTCTTTCGGGCAAGTCTCTTAGAAAAATAAAGGAGTGTACAAATGTCTTTGTTTCCCTGCCAACTTTTATAAGAACTAATTAAGACCAAGGAGAGCTTCATTTTCCTGTTTATTTCATACCGGGAACAGCTAATGAATTTAACCTATTGATGATTTTGCAGCTGCCTGCTTTAATTTGCTTATGATTGAGAAACAAAAAAGTTAGTGTAGCAGCCGTGAGCTGCCAAAGCCGCCGAGCGGTCAGCGGTGCGTGCTCCAGCTGGGTGATCAAACTGCAATTAGGCAGCTGTGACAACAGAGCGCGGGCTGTTCCTCCGAGCAAGAAACCAATATTAAAATTACAGCCCCTGCCTTAGTAGCTGCTTATTTCCAAGTCGGCTGATTTGTCTGTAAGAAGGTCAAATATCATCTTAAAGTTAGAGAGCCCCTGGCATTTATTCCCCCTGCTAATGAACGTCAGGCACTTTTCAGCTTGACGATTTATCTATTGATTGCAATGGAAAATTCAGGCCACAAAATTCAGGAGTAATTGCTATCAATAAACAAAGAATTATGCTTTACCAGAAAACGATCTTCAGGGGTAAATATTCACAGGCCTCAGCCTAACTCATATTTCTTAGTTCAGGGAAATCGATTGGAAGGCTTTTATTATATCGAAGAGTCCTATGGACTTTACGGAAATCAGGCAGAATTTAATCAAGAATTTTATGGCTGCTGTAAAACCTACAAAATAATTTTTAATGCTCTTTTGATTCAGAAGGTGAGATCGCAGCCGTCTATAAATCAGTGACAGAACTCCCGATGGAGATTGACAGAAAATGAGCACCCAACCATTTGCAGCTCTTATTTATAAAATTTTCCATAAATTACTCTACGTGACTGGGAAATCTTATAGGTTTCACTCACATTAAATTTTGCCTTTTTTTTTTTTTTTAAAGTAGCGGGGAGGAGGATTCACATCAGGAGAAGCGAGGCACTTTATTTTTTTGCTTTGCTTAAAAAACAGCTCTTTTACATGTTATTTCCAAATATTATTTCAAAACAACTTTGCAAATATTGGATGAGGATTCCCAAAGGGCAGTATCCTCGCACGGGAGTACCTGAGCTACTTCCGAAGGGATGTGGGGTCCTTGGGAACTGCTGCTGTCCTGCTGCACCTCCCGTCCCCAGCTGAGGTCAACCCTGCTC
>JAHREE010122234.1:0-10284 GCA_033628505.1 Tringa tobata | reverse complement strand
GCCGGTACCGGCCCCCGCGCTGGGCCTCATCCGGCAGTCGCCCGCCCCGGCAGCGGGCCCGCCCCGTGGCTGCTCCGTCCTCGGGCGCGTTTCAACCCCCGCATCGCCCCCCGCGGGGTGAGGCCGCGGCCCCGGGCAAGGCCCCGCGCCGGTGGTCTCTGCCCACTCCGCACCGATCCCCGGCGCCGTCTCCCCTATTAGGGCCTCCCGGGCATGTCGTGTCGTCACGGTTGGTGTGGGGCTGGGGGACACTGGGGCTGGCAGCTCGCCCCACCGGAGCCGCCACCGGGCTCATCCCTGTCCGCACCACTCTGCTCAGGAGCCCCCTGGTCCCCGAGCTGCCGGGGCACGGCTTTCTGCCCTCCTGGGGGCCGGGGCCTCATCCCTGCCCCACTGCTGCCCGTTGGTTTCGTGAGGGTGGGGGGAACTGGGCTGGGGCTGTCTCTTTGCCAGTCTTTGCTCCCTGCCACTTGCCAGCCCCACAGCCACCCCAGCCCTTTGTGTGGCTGGCCAGTGCCAGCCCTGCTGGTGGCACCCTGGGCTCCGGGTCAGCCGGAGGAGCGAACGCTGCTCCAGCTCCATTAAGGTGCCTCAAAAGGACCAGTGGGAGCATCAGTCGCTGCCATCAACGGTGAGCGGTGAATAACCTGGGGTCACACACAACCGAGAGGAGAGGGGCACGGACCGCCTGATCCCTGTGGCTCTGTCCCTTCACTGTCCTCGAGGGCTGTTCTCCCAGCCATGGTGGCAGCTCCCGTGCCGAGGCACGGTCCCAGCTGCCCAGCAGATGGGCTTCTGCTCCCGGAGCCGCACGTCCCCACAGCATGTGCATGGAGCCCCATGCCGGGACAGAGCCCGCTCGGTGGCTCTGGGGGCCAGACGCTGTGAGGGCTGAAAGCCACGCTTTGCAGCAAATCTGCCATCAGAAATACCTTTCCTCCCCCCTCCTCAGCCCCCTCAGCTGGGGAGCAGGACCAGGCACCTCAGGGACCACTAAGGGTGTCAGGAGAGCCATCACTGGCCCTGTACTGGTCATCACCCCATGGGCCACACTGTCCCATCTGGGCAACCGTGATGGAGCCAGGCACAGGGGACGGTGCCCCAGGGATGCTGTGGCACTGCTGGACTGGGGCTGAGCCAAGCGGGTAGGGAGTCCCTGGGTCTCCTCTTGGGACTGGGTTGAGGGTTCCCCAGCAATGGCCAGGCCCTCGCAGGAGGCCCCGCTCTGGCATCTGTGCTTTAGGGGGTGCTTGTGAAAAGGGACTGGAGACTGGGGGCGCTGCCCCATCCCACAGTGTGGGAGCAGCCTGGGGCTCTTTGGGAAGGATGCAGCTGGGGGGGCTGCAGTGAAGGAGATGGCCCAGGGTGGTGGGGGGCAGTTGTTGGGTCTTGCAGGCTCCAGGAGGTCAGGCACAGCTTCGGCTGCTTGTCACGGCTCTTCCAGCCCCGAGCACCAGCCTGGGGGCACACGTCAGGCACGGGGCCAGCCTGAGGTGGCTACAGGACAGTGGACTCTGCTCTGTCATCCCTTCCTGGGGCACAGGCACTACCCCAGGGACTGCAGGACGATGGGTCTATGTCCAGCCAGGAAGCAGAAGTGCCTCCTGAGAGCCTGGCACAGGCTTCCCCCCACTGCTGTGGGGCAGCAGCATTGTGTGGATCTGGGGAAGGTCTGTTTTCCTGTGTGGTGGAGGGGGTCTGGTGTTGGAGCCTCATGGTCTCAGCCATGGGAGCAGGACCAGCTGCTGTCCCTGGGGCAGGGGCAAGTGTCATGGGCACCTGGCCCCCCTGCCTGGGTCAGGCTGTGCTCAGCACCTTCCTGACACTGCTGCTTCCTACCAAGCCGGGTCCGGCAGCATCGGTGCGCGCCAGCTGCTCACCACACCCCTGTGTGCCCCTCTGCCTGCCCTTCCTTTGCTGGGGGTCTGGCTGTGAGCTGGCCATGGGACAGAGGTGACAGGGCTTCCCAAGGAGTCCCAGAACAGGGTGTCAGGGCAGGTTGTGGCCATAAGGCTCCTTGCCCTGCTGTGCGCAGTGAGTTGGGCTCCTGCAGGCTGCTGCCTGGCCCCTCCTGGCCCCAGTCCCCTCCTTGGGATGGGCCTTTCTGGGACCGGCGGCACGAGCGAAGGGGGCTGTGCCAGAGCCAGCCAGGTGCCTGACACCGTCCCATCCCCGTGGTCTCCTCAGCAGACACCCTGGTGGGGAAGATCTCCATCCCGGCGTACGCGCTGAGCGACGACGACTGCTCCTCGGGGTACCAGCAGCTGAGTGTGGAGAGCGAGCCAGAGGAGGGGGGCGAGCCGGGCCCCGCGGCGCTGCCCTGCCGCCAGTGCGGGCTGCAGCTGGCTGCCAGCCTGGGCCAGAGCTGCCTGCAGTGCGCCGGCGCCGAGGGGGGACGCAACCAGCGCATCGTCTACTCCTGCCAGCTCTGCCCCTTCGCCTCCCACTACTCCAGCCACCTCAAGCGCCACATGAAGACACACAACGGGGAGAAGCCTTTCGCCTGCCCGCAGTGTGCCTACGCCTCTGCCCAGCTGGTCAACCTGACCCGGCACCTGCGCACGCACACGGGGGAGAAGCCCTACCGCTGCACGTGCTGCAGCTTCGCCTGCAGCAGCCTGGGCAACCTCAAACGCCACGAACGAGTCCACAGCCAGGACAAGCCCTTCCAGTGCGCCGCCTGCGACTATCGCTGCAACCAGAGCCGCAACCTGAAGCGGCACATGCTCAGCCACCGCCTGCCCGAAGGCGAGGGGCCGCACCGGCGGGACAAGGACCCAGGTAAAATGGGGGGTACAGGGGAGAGGTGCTGCGCGGGAGCCCTTGGACTGGGGGGAAAGGGGCAGGGCACATGTCCTGCCTGGTGCCACGTGTCACTGGCCTCAGCCAGGGCACTCTTGTCCCCATGGCTCCTGAACGTCCCTGCTTGTCTCTGTCCCACAGAGCCGCTGCTGCCGGAGCTGAGCCTGCACGTGGGCAGCGGCAGCGGCCCCTTCCTGCCCGGCTGTGCTCGGCTGCGGGGCGAGGAGGCGGCCGCGCTGCCGGAGCTGCTCTTCCCGTTCACGTGCCGCATGTGCGGGCTGGTGCTGGACGATGGCTTCGCGCAGGACGAGGGCCTGGCTGAGCAGGTCTGTGGGCGCTGCAGCCTGGCGGTGCTGGGCACTGAGCCGGGCGCCAGCCCCCGCAAGGGCAGCGGGGACAAAGGCTTCGCCTGCAGCCTCTGCCCCTTCGTCACCCACTACCCCAACCACTTGGCACGGCACATGAAGACGCACAGCGGGGAGAAGCCCTTCGTCTGCCCGCTCTGCCCCTACGCCTCTGCCCACCTCGACAACCTGAAGCGGCACCAGCGAGTGCACACGGGCGAGAAGCCCTACAAGTGCCAGCTCTGCGACTACGCCTGCGGCAACCTGGCCAACCTCAAGCGTCACGGGCGCATCCACTCGGGCGACAAGCCCTTCCAGTGCAGCCTCTGCAGCTACAGCTGCAATCAGAGCATGAACCTGAAGCGGCACATGCTGCGGCACACGGGTGAGAAGCCCTTCAAGTGCCGGGACTGCTCCTACACCACCGGCCACTGGGACAACTACAAGCGCCACCAGAAGATCCACGGCCACACGTCTGAGAGCTGGGTAAACCCTCACACTGCCAAAGGCCTGCTGGCCCCTCCGGCCGTGGGCACGGCCCTGCCCTGAGACAGCACTTAGCTCGGCTGCAGGGCTGCCCAGCCCCACGTCAGGCACAGGGTGCCTCAGCCCTGGGGCGCCCCAGCCGCAGCCCCTGCCCTCCCTGGGGGAGGGACAGGCATCAGACTCCATGGGGGGGCTCAGTGCTGCCTTACGCAAGGTCCGCTGGGATCTCCAGCAGCCCTGTCCGGCCTGGGCAGGGTGAAGCCACGACCGGCAGCTCGGGTGCCAGGCTCGGGTCTCTGCCCCTGCAGCAGCGGTGCCATGTCCCCAGGCACCCCCCGGGGTGGTCCCTGCCTGTTCCTGCCTGACGGAGCCTTCCTCTGCCGGAGTTTGGGGAAAAGGGGGGAGGGGGGAACGGGACTGGTTCCCTGGCTGTTGCCATGCCAGTCAGTGTAATTTATATTGTGTATAAAAGCATTAAACGGTCAGTTTTGTTATCCGCTATTCTCCCTGGGGGCCTTGTTCTGCTTCAGGCCAGGGCAGCATGGGGCTGGTGAGGGGTGCGGGGAGGGGAGGGACAGCAGGTAGCCCCCCAACAGACAGCCCGGTACCAATCAGGATCCATTTTAATCATCATTGCGGTGTGTAAACATCGGTTACTGTCCATTAATGCTCTGGTCGGTCGGAGCAGCAGGAGAGAGGTGGTTACAAGCCTAGATTATGCTGGAGTCTATGAGCGGGTTAGAGGCGGGGGTCTCTGCGCAGAGCCCCCCGGCAGACAGTTTACTGCAGTCTGTCTCGGAGCAGGAACCTAAACGCTAATTTGGCATTATGGAGCCTCACGAGGGCCGCTCGGTGCCACCAGGCTGCCGCCGCTGAGCCACTGCCACAGCCGCCCTCCTGGGTGCCGGACCCTGTACCTCCCAGCCGGGGAGGGGGCAGCTCTGCCCCCCGTGCTGGGCCAGGCTCCGCCACGCTGCTCCGGGGCTGCTCCCGGGCACGCTGCTCAGTTCGGGCTGAGCCCTCTCCCAGCTGGAGCCAGCAGCGGGAGGGGTTCAGCTGCCCCCACCCCGAAAGGCAACGGAGGGGCTGGGGGTGAGCCCCCCCAGCCCAGGGGAGCAGGGGAAGGTGGATGTAGCGGGTGAGAGGCACGTTGATTGCAACCTGTCTGCAGGTCGTACATTCCTCAGCGAAGGCCCTGGGGCGGGTGCTGTCCTAGGAAGGGGGGGGGCACTACAGATCTTCATCGCCAATGCCCTCGAAGGCGTAATTGCCGTGGAAGTCGTTAGCGCCCACATCGTTAGCAGAGCTGGAGTGGCTGATCCCTCGAAGGCTGACCGAGGTAAGCTTGCTCTGTGGAGAGGGGAGACGTTAGGGGGGACCCCTGCTCCCCCCGTGGGGGATAGTGACATTGTGCCCGCACACAACTCACCGAGAGTTTGGCCATCGGCTCCCGGGAGGCGTCGGGCGAGTCCTGCAGGGACAGCACGGTCAGGCACGGTGGGACATGCCACCCACCCTTCCCACCACCCGCCACCTCCCTGCCCTCAGCCACCACTTGCCCTGCTGGGAGGAGGCCAGGCCACCGTCCCTTCCCTGCCCCAGGGAGTCCGGCTCCCAGGGATGGGGCCAGGGCCCCTTTCTCTTCCCAGGGCTGTGGGAGTGGGGCAAGCCTAGCCCTGGGGCAGTGGGCTGTGGTACCTGACACACAGCAAAGCCCATGGTCACGCTTGTCTCCCTCACTGTGGCTGAGGATCCCACTCACCAGCAGCGGGGGTGATTTCACAGCTTGCTGGCTGTCCGAGCGCCGCAGGGCCCCGTTCACCCGCCGGCGAAACATCTGCAGGGGAGGAGCTGAGCTCAGCAGCAGGGTCCCCACGGACAGCTCCAGAGGTCATGGTGGCCCCTGGGGATCCTCCAGCTGGCCCCATCCCAAGGAGAGTGAGCAGGGCCCAGTCTAGACCCTGGGGAGGGGCCCCAGACACAACATCGCACCCCAGGGACAACGTCCATCCCCAGCCCTCACCTTGCGGATGCTGCCTCCAGACTTTTTCACCATCAGTTCATCCACCATGGACTGCAGGCAGATGCTCAGCATGATGGCCTGCAAGGGAGAGGCGTCACAAGGCTCCACGCAGCCCATGGCCATCCCGACACACCACGCCAAGCCCCGACCAGCCCTGTTCCTCACAGCCACCCCCTCGCTCCATGCCCTTGCCCACTGCCAGCCCAGCACGCAGCCGGCCCTACCTGCGGACTGGTGATGGTGACCCACTGCAGCCGGTCCTTGCTCATTAGATACTCAAAAGCCAACTCCAGCTTCACCTCCGACTTGCCCGGGCTGCTCCCCGAGGGACCGTTGCTCATCGGCACCTGCAAGGGCTCGTGCTGAGGCTGGGAGCCCCCCCAAGGAAAGCAGCCAGCTCCCTGGGGCCCTGCGCTGACAAGGGCAGCCCCCAGACAAGTGCTGGCCACCCTGCCCGGCTCCCACTAGCCATCCACCACCATCAGGTCCCATCACTGCAGCGGCCCCCTTGAACACCCCTCACACCAATGACCCCCTCAGCCCCAAAGCACCCCCCAGGCCAGCTGGGCTGCAAGCACAACAGCCAGCACTTTTCCTGGTGTGCAGCCTGGCACAGGGGGTCCCACCAGATCCCAGAGAGCCCTCCCTGCTCCCCAGGGTCCCGCCGGCAAGTGGCACTCACCGAGGATGTGACCCGCCAGCACCGCATCCGCGTGACCTTGAAGCTGCCTTCCTTGATCTGCTCGTTCGGCAGCCGCACCTGGAAGTTGAGCTCGTTGTTGCCGGCGCTGACGACAACGTGACACCCCTTCTCCGGGAAGTCAGTGATGCAGGGGTCAAACTTGAGATAGCCGTAGTACTTGAGGGTCTGCGCCAGGCGGATGAACTGCGGGCAGAACCAGGGATCCTCAGCACCTTCCCGGGCCAGGAAGGGTCACCAAGCTCAGCATCGCTCCTTGGCACGGCAGCAGTGCCGGTCCGGTGCCAGGGCTGCCCCGGTCACAGCATCCTGCCCTCCCCTACCTCCTTCTTGGAGACTTTTTCCTGCAGGGACTTCAGCTGCCGGTGCTGTTCCTTGTTGACAAGGATCCATCCATGCTCGATGTCTGACACCGTCTACCAAGAAGCAGAGGCTGGTGAGCAGCTTGGCCTGGAGCCCCCCGAGACCCGGCACAGCCGTAGCCAAGGGGTGCAGGTGTGTCCCCCCACCCAGCTGGGATGCTCCCACCCTTACCTGTGCGTACAGCAAGTTCAGCCCCACACGATGCTCCATGACATCGTCATCGTACGAGGAGTCCCAGTAGCTAGAAGGGAACCACATGGGTCAACCTATTCCCCAGCTCTTAACCACGATGAGGAGAAAAACACCCCACCCACCCCCTACGCTGGGACAAGGTGCTGGGCTGGCTCTCCAGCCAGCTTGCCTGGTACCCACCAGCTGCCATGTCCCACTCCCCCTCTCAAGCAGCTGCCCAAGGGGCTGGGAAAGCAGAAACATGGCAGGGGTGGCCCAGATGCATTCCTGGGGGTCGAAGCACCCTGCAGGCGGCGATGGCAGGAGGGGAGCAGTCCCTCTGCAGACCCCTGGCCACTGGGCCACTGGTCCAGCAGTTACTACCCCCCGGCACTGCCGCTCACCTCTTGCGCAGGATGATCCTGAACTCGGGGTTGTGCAGGCTGGTGACGGACACGTACGGCAGCTCGAACTCCTGCAGCTTCCTCACGACTGCGGGGACACAGCAGCTCAGCAGCAGCTCGAGGCCATGGGAGCCCACTGGACCCCTGCCAGCCAGGGCACCCCAGGGGAGCCCCCTGGATCCCCCCACCCCAGGGGTCCAACCATGCAGGGCACCACTTTCCCTCTCCCAGGGCAGACGTCCCATCACAGCCCCCATGGGACCATCCCCAGTGTGTTCCACTCACAGGAGAAAGCTCCGTCCTTGGTCTCCCTCACCAGAAAGAGGCTGAAGTATCCGACCAGGTCATCTGGCAGATCCAGTTTGGAGGCCACAGCCTGGGAGCGAGAGCGAGAGGTCACCACTTTCCACACAGAGGCGGCATTTCTACATCCTTGCCCTTCTACATCGGGTTCTGGGGACTCCCAATGCAGGAAGGCAGTGTCTCTGCTGTGCTGGGGACAGGGCAGGGGGGGCAAGGGGACAAGTGGGGCCCAGGGTGGCTGTTTCACTGCCACCATGAAACAGCTGAGGGCCTCCTGCCACCAGTCTGGGCCCACAGAGGGCCACGAGCACATCAGGACATCCTTTCTAGCTCCACGGCTTTTCCCCCCCCCGCCAAGACAACCCTGCTCTGGGGAAGGGACAAGACAGGGGGGCCCAGGGTAAGGGAACCCCTGCACGCGTGGGGAACCCCAGAACTCAGCAGGAGGGGCCAGTCCTGCCCAGCACAAGAGCTTTGGCACCTCAAGGACATCCTCTGTCTGGTCCGAGGTGAGGATGGTGACCTTGACCTTCTGGCCGTTGGAGAGCAGCACTTCCAGCACCACCTCCTCTGTGGGTATCTGCTGCGTTTCCTGGGGAGAGAAACAGGGCTGGCACCCTGGCTCCCCCTCCACCAGCCACCTTCAGACCCCTCAAACCATCCAGTGGCTGGCACTCGCCCCTGCGGCCCCCCAGGTCCCGTGGCTTCTGCCCCCCACCTGCTGGGCCTTGCGCAGGAAGCTGTTGAAGGTCTCGCTGCCTCCCAGTGTCGGGTCCTGCCGCACTGTGGGGGGGATAAAGACGAGGAAGGAGGCAGGCATTACGTGGGAAGGGGCAGGGACCCACACCGATGCCCATCCGCTCTGTGGACCCTCAGTTTGCACCCGGAATAAGCATCCACATGGGGGACTCCCCATGGGTGAGACTTGCTGCCAGCACCGGGAAAAGGAAGGGGCTGGGATGGAGGAGCAGCCCTGGCAGTGCCCCTTGGCAATGGCCAACGTCATTAGACAAGGCCAACGAATACCAGAGCGTTGCTGGGAGTATCAAGAGGGGCCAGAGCAAGCGGAGCGGCGCGGGGAGGAGGGTGCAGGCAGTGCCCCGGTGCCTGGAGCGGCCAAGCCATGGCACGGGGCAGACCCACTTACCAGCCTGCATGTATTTCTCCAGCTGCTCCCGTCGCTGCTCTACCTCTGCCGGGGTGAGCGTGAAGATCTTCTTTGGGGGAAAGGCTGGGACCACGTTAGCGCCATACTCTTTCCTTAACTGGGGAGAGAGCAGAGTGCTGTGGGAGCCCCTAAGGAGAGGGGGGCTGCTCTGACCCCCCCACCCCAGCTGATTTCCAGGGCCTGGCAAGGGGAGCAGAGAGCTTCCCAGTGTTCCTCATCCAAAGGGTGAGGGAGAGCAGTTTGCAAGAACCCAGGGGGACATCACAGAGAAGGAGAGGAGGCCTGCGCCCCACACCAAGGAACAGAGAATGAGACCGTGGCTGGCCCCACAGCAGCACACGCTGGCCCATGGCCACCCGACACTCTGGCTCTGAAGCAGCACAGAATCCTAGAGTGGTCAGAGTTGCAGGGACCTGCAGGGACCAGGGTTGCAAGCTCCAACAGGGTAGGTTTAGACTAAACATTAGGAAAGAATTCTTCACGGAAAGAGTGGTCGGGCATTGGAATAGGCTGCCCAGGGAGGGGGTTGAGTCACCATCCCTGGATGCATTTAAGAGACGATTAGATGTGGTGCTGAGGGATATGGTGTAGGGGAGGACTTTGTAGAGTAGGGTAGATGGTTGGATTTGATGATCCCAAGGGTCTCTTCCAACCTAGATGATTCTGTGATTCTATGACCTCTGGAGATCATCTCCTCGAACCTCTATCCAGAGCAGGGTCACCCAGAGCAGTTGGACAGGAATGTGTCCAGGTGGGTTTGAATTTCTCCAGAGGAGGAGACCCCAAAACCTCTCCAGGCAGCCTCTTCCAGGGCTCTGTCACCCTCACAGGAAAGTTTTTCCTCATGTTGAGATGGAATTTCCTGTGTCCCAGTTTGTGCCCGTTGCTCCTTGTCCTGTCCCCAGGCACCTCTGAGAAGAGTCTGGCCTCATCCTCTTGCCCCCCGCCCTTTAGCTCTTGCTCAGCATCGATGAGGTCCCCTCTCAGTCTGCTCTTCTCCAGCTGAACAGCCCCAGGGCTCTCAGCCTTTCCTCAGCAGAGAGATGCTCCAGTCCCTCATCATCCTCGCAGCCTCCACTGGACTCTCTCCAGCAGTTCCCTGTCCTTCTGGAACTGGTCCCAGTGCTCCAGATGTGGCCTCCCCAGAGCAGAGCAGAGGGGGAGGATGACCTCCCTCCACCTGCTGGCCACACTCTTCCTGATGCCCCCCAGGAGACCACTGGCCTTCCTGGCCACAAGTGCACTTTGCTGGCCCACAGGTAATTTGGTGTCCACCAGGATTCCCAGGTCCCTCTCTACAGAGCTGCCTTCCCACAGCAGCCGCGCAGCCCAGGTCCCTGCCTGCAGCACGTCCCTGCGGGGTTGGGGGGACGTTGGCAGCAGCTCCCACGGGGGACAGAGGGGTCCCTACCTGCTCGTGCAGCCCCAGGAGCTGGCTGTAGCGCACGCGGCAGTGCAGCACCCCGTTCACGTGGATGTTGTAGGCCTGCGGGGAGAGAGGACGGTCAGACCCCACCGAG